>JAOXJP010150003.1:0-13136 GCA_025762735.1 Platanus orientalis | reverse complement strand
AATGGGGGTAAGGCTGCGTACATCTTGCCCTCCCCAGACCCCGCGTTAGCGGGAGCCTCGTGCACTGGGCCGCCCTATCTTTGGATCGTATTTGCTTTGATACCAAGATGAAATACTTGCTTAAAAACCTTTAATAAGCTTGATGGATACAAAGAAAAGAAAAGAAGAGTGAGGAAAGAGAAGAACAAAGAACAAAAGAATTGGGAGCAATCGTATGAGACCTTATTAATTGTCTCATACGTTTTATTAGATATATGTGTGTGTGTGTGTGTGTGTGTGTGTGTGGTATACCAAAGATACCCTTATGCTATGTATACATCATGATGTTTATACCCTTATGTATATCTTCAACAGAATCCACCTATGATCACCATATGAAATTACAGTATTCAAATTTAGGAAGTTAAAAGGAACCTCAACGCTGAACTAGACACAAGACAATGATTTGACCTTGTCTTCTCAACATTTACACCTTCTTGAGGGTTTCTCCATGTTTCTTCATATCCAAGAAGACTACAAGTCTTCCATTAAACGTGAGTAGAGATACATTTATAGTTTTGTGAAGCCAACGAAACCTTAAGGGGTGTGGGATCTTGATGGGAGTCTCATCCTAAGGTTGTGGGGCCTAGAAACCCAAATTTTTGTTAAAACTACATTAAGGTAATTTCTCTTTCAGTAATTGCAAACTAGGCCTCCATTAATTGCAATAATTCCTTTCAACACATTGTAACCGATCTCCCAAGGATAAGAAAATAGCAATGTGGCCCTTCCTTATAGATATGTCACAAAAATAATCTTTTACTACACAATATTCCTTAATGACTTTCAAGATGATAAATTAATCAATATTTAATCCCTCTGGTCATTATAATGTGATATTTTGGAACTTAATGAATTGATTAGACATCTAAAACATTTTTTTGACAAAATCTTTTTCAAAATAAATTTATTTACATAGTAAATTAATTTTGAAATCATTTGACAAATTCTTTATCAAAATCACTAGTACTGGATTTTCTTGTTCGATCAAATCAAGTATGCCCTAAACTGAATATATCTCCCACTTAAGGGCAGTGAATTCCTTGTTGGGCATTTGCATCCTCCCAAGTATCATGTAAGATATCCAAACTACACATGATATACCCTCCAATTAGACATTACTAGTTGGTAGCTCAAAATAACCAATAAGACGACTTAGAGAAATACAAATCTCTCAAGTATAGAGACGAGTTTGTAAATATGAACAATACTTATCCTGATAGTGAAGTTTTACTAAGTATGTTCATATTGGATCCGTTTAGTTCTTTCATATACACACCCACATGCAACCTTAGAGTCTTACTCCCGTGAAGATTACATCACTCCATCATATTTGGTAGCTTTACATGAAACAGGTCTATAAGTGGTGTGTCCAACATCACACATAGTTATAAAGTTTTAGGTCTACTGTCTACAACAACTGGATTATCAAATCTTTCTGCACATTCCAATGTGTCTGACATCCTACTTATGTTACCTGAGGACCACTTATCTCATCTTATGAGATCAAATACTTACCCATATTAAGAGATAAATATATGTGATGGTGAAATTAAGGTTTCTTCATTAATTTAATGAACAAACTTACCTGAATTTTATGTGAATGGCTTTGTTAGGACACATAAGTCCAACAATTCCGATCCTAGGAAAGGAACATGGGAAGAGGAAAAAAATGACTCGGGAAATCTACCCGCCAATAAATCTCCATGCAAAATCCATGAACCCCACTCCTTGCAAGGTTGTCCACTATATCATTGGATTACCTTGGGATCCTTTGGAACGAGAGGAATATTCCTCCACTATCAAGATACCATAACAAAGGGAATAAGAAAGCTGAGGCCTTATAAAAGAGCAAGTAGTTTGGCTCTAATGGAATCTCTATCTCCACTTGGACCAAAGGATCCCGTGCTATTTTCAAAATCTCCAATGCTTGCGGATACTAGGTTTTCAAACAAGCAACCATCAAAATTTAATGTGATAGTGCCGAGGCATGGCATATTTATTCATCTGTATTTAGGTTTTGGAAATCATGCATTTATTGAATCAAGCCTTCATTTATTGATAGTGCCGAGGCAAGCCTTGTGCACTGGGCCGCCCCTTTTTTTTTGTTAAAAAAATTAATAATTGTATTATTGACTGGGACACTGTTTCCCACTTCGAATAAAGGGTTCTTTTTTACTGTATAATTATACTTGAAACATAGTTTTAAAGATTGAAATGTGGATTGGTGGTGAAAACAAAGGATTAAATGCTTATGTCATCCTGTTTGGGATTGCAGATTGGATTGGGCTATTTGGATTAGGATTGGCCGATACTTGACTAGAACACTGCATGAATAAGCCTGATTCCCAGTTTACCTCATATTCAGTATGACCAAGCTGGTTTATAAGTGTTTGTTTATTGTTGACAAATAACACAAATAAAGGAGTAAAATGGAAAGCGAAAAATAAAGAAAGAAAAGAGGGAATAGATAGGGCATCATTTCCTAGGAAAAGACCTCCTAATTTTGTTAGATAGAAATCAAGTATAATAGCCGTTCTTCTACACAACAAAAAACAACAAACACCAGCAGCAGCATTATCCCAACAACAAAAGCACACATGCAAACACACAGACACACACAAATGAAAGAAAAGGAAAGGAAAAACTATGCTGTATCACTTGCTGACATGATTCTCATTTTTTAGGTCTTGTGTTAGAACTGGAAATATTTCAATTCCTTAGTCCAAGTTTTGAAAGTGGTAATATCTCAACATTGTTGTCTAAGGTAGTTGATGAATGGTTTTTTTCCTACAAATACCATTTTTTTTTTCTGAACCTGTGCCCTGCACATTTTTTCTTTCTTTTTGATTTGGGTTGGCTAATATCAACTAGACTTAAATTAGAGCTCACTTTGACCCCACCCAATTACTAGATTCAGATGTACTAATCTTGACATGGTATAATTTTGGTAGGGTCGAGGTTGGGAACTTTTTGACCCCACCCACTGTCATCCCTAGTTTCGTGGTCTTTTGCTCATTCTTTTCCTTAGAGAGGGAAAGAAAGATTTGTAGATTAATTAACTGTCAGATGCTACTTCTTTAGAAGCAGAAAGTCATATCTGGGAACTGTTTATAATTTAAGGAGTTATCTCCATCTTCATTCAGTCGAAAGATGGTATGCTGGGATGAAATGACAAATGGCTTTTGATGCTATTGGCTTGATTATTTGGATGAAAGTAATAAATGTCAAATGGGGAGAGAAATAAACTGAAGATTAGTTTCTGAGTTAATATCACTTTACTTGAAATTGATGTTTTTATTGGGGTTTGACTTTGATGTTAGTGTTGTTATTTTTAACAGTGAACTACCAACTCTCCCAAAACCTTACGGTGTTAGGAGATACAAGAATTAATATACTTCAACACCCTCCCTCAGGAATAACGTTGTTCTTTCCTGGGAACACTTGCGGAACCAAGTGCGAGTCCACAACGCACACACATGTGCAGTACTATGTCTGCGAGAATATATATATTTTTCCATCTGATTCAAACTTGTGACCTGGCTTGGCTTTGATACCATGTTAACAATGCACTAATCAACTCTCCCAAAACCTTAAGGTGTTAGGTAAACTTCAACAGTTACATGCTACATAAGTTCGTGAATTTGATAACACAAAGCACAAAGGTCTAGACGACCTTCGTAATTTCTTTGTATCTTTTGGAAGTCAATTGATATGTTGATTTATTTTTCTATTTCATTTAATTTGGTGGATCATAATGGTATTGTTAATGGTGAATTAACTAACTCTCCCAAAACCTTAAGGTGTTAGGAGAGATAGAAATTAATATACTTCACTACCCCCTAGGAGGAACACTGTTCTCTCTTGGGAAGCCAGGCGTGAGTCCACACAATGCGTGCACATGTGCACACCACTACATCTAGGAAAATACTTCCATCAGGATTCGAACTTGCTACTGTTAATAGTAAAGTAACCAACTCTCCTAAAACCTTAAGGTGTTAGGAGACGTAGGAATTAATATACTTCAACACCCCCCAGGAGAAACATTATTCTCTCCTGAGAACACTTGGGGAACTAGGTGTGAGTCCACAATGCGCACACACATGCAATACTACGTCCAGGAGAATGCTTTTACTTCCACGGGATTCAAACTCACGATTTGGCTTAGCTCTAATACCATGTTGATTAAATAACGAAGAACGAAGAAAAAGAGAAAAAGAAGAAGAGAAGAAGAGAAGTTGATGAGAGAGTTAGGGTACTATCTCATACGATGTATATTATATAAAGGGTGTAGTTACATAAATTCCCTCATGCAAAATAACATAGCATATGAAATAAAAGACAAAGGCAAAATCACCCCCATACACTCATATGTCTACAGCGACATGGCTTGGCTTTGATACCATGTTAATTCTGAATTAACCAACACTCCCGAAACCTTGTGTCAGGGGAGACACAAATTAATGTACTTTAACAGTTATATTTATTTCAACAATGTTTTTCTTTCCAATTGAACAAAGAAAGAGGTACTACTTGCATTGCTTCAGATGACTAATTCTTCAAATCCTATGAAAAATGTGATTGACATCTTATGTTTGACTTCTTGAATCAGATGGGATTTGTCCAAGTTTATGAATGCTAATTCCTCCAAGCTATTGAAAAATCATCTGAAAATACCAAAGGAATGTCTTACACCTTGTGGAAGTAAAGAGAAGCTAGACAAAGACCATCAATTGCAGCAAAGGGGAGCTCTTCTCATGTCTAAAGGGCATGCTGCCATTATTTTAGTAGTGGATGGCAATGACAATTGTGCAGATGGCACTGACCCTGATTTTGGTGAGTCTGAAAGTGGTGGGGATTCACCCAATGCCCTCCTTCTTCAGGCATTACTTCGTGATGATAGGCGATTCACAAAGGTGATATACTGTTTGAATTTGTACATGCTCTCTCTTCGTTATGTTGCTTAGAAAGATTAGGAAGTCACTATTCTTGATTCCTTTGTTTTTTATTGCATTTGATTGCTTGGAACCAATTTGGGCTAGCTTTGTTTACTGTCTGCAATGTTAAAGTGATGCAGAACAAGAACGAGAGTCATTCCACACGATTAGCTCAGCTGAAGTAATTATTTACTTTTTAGAAACATTTTACAATAAATCTAAATCAGAAAGTTTAAACTCAGTAACTCATAAGAGTTAGATGAGTCTTCTCGAAGACCAAAATTTCAATAACTAATCACTTCGGCCGTAGGATATAAAATTCTGATCTCTGCTGATAAATCAGCAATAGAATAACCCAGATAACATACGAGATCACTTACCAATCGTATGGACTGCATATTGAAGAAAACCAGGCAATCAAATAGTAGCAATAATAGAAATCAGAAAATTAGAAACATCAATCTTCAAGAACACCAATAACTTCACATGTGCAGCATTAACAATAGAAGAAAACTCAGGTGTATCTAATATAATTAATAAGATGAATACGGAAGATCAAGTGAGGCCCACACGTGGATAGCATGTGGGGGGGTGGGGGCATCTGTTCTCGTATCACAAGAAGTTTAGGTTGCTGAGTGAAGTCTTTATGAGAGTTATTTTATGTTTTCAACTTAGAAAATTTTCTGTTTTAAGAGTTTAGGACATGGGGGTTGTTCCATTTAATGTTTTTGGGTATTTTAGTCTAAGGTATGTTAGTTAAATAAGAGCTGGTTGACAGCCCTAGTAGAACCCACGATTTGGGTTTTTTTTCTTTTTAGAAACTTCTTAATTTTAGTTGTTTTGAGTCTTTCAAACAGTGGGGAACATGTATTTGATTATGCAATGAAGAAACTTTTTTTTTTCTTTTTTGAAGAGCATCCACAACTGGTGTCTTCTTCCCCAACCCTGCGACTGGGTTTCCATGGCGAGACTCCGTGGTTCTTCAAGATTGGTAAGACTCCAATCTCTGCTGTAGTAAGACTCTACACAGGTATTTTATCCTTCTTGTCCTCTTCCTCTTCTACCTTGTTCTTCTTTCCTCTAGTTCCTTGATCTTGTTATTTGATGATTCCTCCATTAAAGAACCTTGAAACTCAATCAATCCACAAATCTGTAACCCCTTTCCTAATCCTTTCCTTTGCTGTTTTCCCATTGAAAAGCCAAGAATAGAACCCAACAGACCTTGTTGCAGCTTTAGTCCTTTGATCTACTGTTGTTTTGTGGTCTGAACTTGACACCCCAATTGATTGGGTCTTGCAGCAGATACAAATCCCCTTTCTCTTATTGATTTCTGTGTTAAGACCCAAACCTCATACTTAAAACCCTGCGGCAGCTTCAAGCTCTCCCCTTTCCCTTTCTTGAAAATAGTTCTTTAAAACCCAACTTTTGGAACTATTGAATAGAGATTCAGGTGGGGTTTATTTGAACCTAATTGCTAATTTTCTCACTTTCTTAAAAGTAAGCCTATACCCTGTTTTACAGCCATGAACTATCTTTAATATTTTCATTGTTTCCCCTTTCTGCTAAATCCTTCTCAGACCCTGTTACAGTCTTTTAATCTCTTGATATCCTCTGTTACCCAGCTTTGTTAGCTTTTCTTCAGTCCTTTGTTTCAAACCTCTCTATAACTCTGCATCCCTGTTTTTCTTATATTAAGGGCCTGGAAACATCCCTCTTCAGCCTTGTGTAACCTGTATACCTGCTACGGTTATCCCCTAAACAACCAGCCTTATACCCTTGTTTGAGTTGATGTTAGTCCCCTGTTTTCCTTACCTGGAACCCTAGTCGGCAGCCTTATTGCAGCCTCTTACACATGTAGATCCAGCCCCGTGTTTCCTCTTTTTTTTGACAAGTAATAAAATTTCATAAGACAACAAAAAAGATTACAATTGTGTATATATACATTGGTTATAATCATTCATGATTGCATCTTGAAGAGGATTAGGGAATTGAGAGGGAAGCAACATGCGTTTATTAACCCTATCTCGTGATCCTGTTGTTCCCCGATTATTCAACTCTTATTTCCCTGTTTTTGATCTTAGTCCTAACCCCTATTTGAATGTGCTTTACCCTGAAGTTTGAGACCAAAACTCTTTGTTGCCTTGAGTCTGAGATCATATTGGTCAATATCAGAGATTGGTAGGCAAGTGATGCAAACATCCAAGTTGAAGTGGGGCCCACGTGACATGTGGGTGGGATCCACACGTGTGATCCTTGTGACAGCTAAGTGGGGGACATAGAGCATCTTGGAGCTGATTTAATCAGAATTTTATTAGGATTTAATGTTAGGCATTATCTTTTATTTTTTTTTGAATTAGGAGTCTTTTAAGTCAAAATTGTAATCCTGTTTTTTCTTCTTATTCTCTTTAGGCCATATTTTGGACGGTCAAAACTCATCAATTTGGGTTGATTTTGGTGTCATGAAATGTTATTTAGTTACCTTTCCAATGAGACTAAGATCTTGAGAATCCGATGTGATTTAGGGGAGTTATGACCAAAATACTGGCAGGGTGTCACTTATTACGGGATTTTCTTCTTGTAGATGGTTTTATTTTTTTAGGAAGTTTAATTAGAGTGGGATTTGGAAAGATTGGCATGTAAAGTCTATATATATGCTTGTAACCCATAATTTTAGGAATGAAATAGATGAATAGAGAATTTTCTTGCTTTCTAGCTTGTGGCTAGTGTGTTCTTCTTTTGTAATTCGTAAAGTCTAAAAACTAGGAGTGGTCTTCTCCAAATGTGGATTTCTTGGATTTATTCGAGCTTGATGGACGCCAAGATCCTCTGTTTTGGGTTTGGAAAAACTTTAAATTAGGTCTTTATTTTTTCTTGTTTCTGTTACATCACTTTGGGTTTTATTGATATTCTTGACTACCATTCTACATAAACTTTGGTATCATCTCTATTGTGTTGCATCAACAAGCTTATTTATTTGACTTTGATGAGGCTGGACATCTCTTATGTTGTGAGGTTGTTAGTTAGTTCATGCATTCTCTTACGACATCACATCTTGAGGCAGTATACCATATTCTATGTTTTTTGAAAAAGAGTCTAGGTTAAGGGCTCTTGTATGGTAGGTGGAAGGATTTGAAAGTTGAAATATTCATTGATGTTGACCGGGCTAGTTCTGTAGGTGATAGGAGATCCACCTCAAGCTATTGTACCTTTGTTGGGGGTAACTTGGTTTAGGGGTGTTAATTATCCGGTTAAGCATCCGAATCCGATTATGTAATCGAAAATTTGAATTCATTTGTTAAACATCCGATAGATATCGGATTGGATATCAGATGCATACAAATTTAATCAGATCGGATATCGGATGTGCATATATCCGATCCGCATCCGCTCCGTTTATAGCCCTAACTTGGTTACTTGGCGTATTAAAAAATAGCTTGTTGTAGCTCATTTGAATGGGGAGACTAAATTTAGAGCTATGGCTCATGGAATTTGTGAGATGTTATGGATTCGTGGCATTCTATAAGAGTTGGGATTTAACTTTTAAAGCCCTATGAGGTTGTGTTGGGACAATAAAGCCGCCATTAGCATTGCTCGCAACCCTGTTCAGCATGATAGAAACAAGCACATTGAAGTGGATAGACATTTCATCAAGGAAAAGCTACAAATTGGGCAAATATGCATTCCCTTTGTGAAGACTGAAGATCAGTTAACTGATGTATTCACAAAAAGCCTATGTAGTCTTAGTTTTAGTCATATTGTTGGCAATTTTGGTATGCACAATATCTACATACTAGTTTGAGGGGGAGTATTGTATTTCATATGCATATGGGGTTAAATTTGTAAGGGTATAGTTGTCTGATGAGGACATTGAAGACCATGTGGGGCCCACATGGGACATGGTGGGCTCTACACTTGAATAGACAGCATGAAGGGATACCTGTTTTTTTTGGTAACATATGGAGTTTAATTGCTGTTTGAGTCTCCCGTAGAGTTCTTTTACTGTTTTATTTAATATTTTATGATTTATATTAAATAATGACATAAGAGTCATTATAATTATAATTTATTTTTTTGTTTTTTTAACACATGGAGTTTAAGTGCTGTTTGAGTCTCTCTTGGAGTTCTCTTACTGTTTTATTTAGTATTTTATGATTTATTAGAGTTAGGACATAAGAGTCATTATAATTATTGTTTTTGGGCCTTTTTTGTCATTAAGTGAAAATTCTAATTTAGTGGCTGATTGACAGCCTAGAGAGAGCCAAGTGCTTTGGCTATTTAAGTTCATGTTTTTTTAGAAAGCTTCTTAGGAAAGCTTAAGAGTCCTTGTTAGGTTTCTGTATTTTGTTCTTTGTTATTATTTTATTTTTAAGAAAAGCGGGTCATCTATTGCACTAGACATGATGGAATCAAAAACTTTTCTGGGTTTCCCTGCTCAACGAGTGAGACTTTTTTTCTCAATCAAGTCTGGTGCCTTGGCTTGAAATCTAGGTAAGGATAACCCACAAGGTATTTTTCTTCTTCTTCTTCCTCCTTTGTTTACTGGTTTTTCTCCATTAAAGACACTTGAAACCCATCCGAAATGCCTTTTTTTTTTTTGTGTTCTTGAGACCACAAACCTGTAGCACTCTTGAAGCCATTACCTTGCGGTTTCCATCACCAAAACCACAGAAACTTCCTCTCTATACCCTGCGGCTACACCATCTTCACATATTCTTATGGTTTCCCTTCTTTAAACTCCAATTCTTCATCACCCTAAACCATCGGCCAGCCTAACCTTCCTTCCCCTTTTATTTCTTACCTTAAAAACCCTATTCCTATACCAAATCAGAACTGTACTAAACTAATACCCTGCCCCTTTTCTTGAATTCTGCTAGGAAACAATATCCCTATCCTATTCTAGGGCTTGGAGCATCATTTATCTGAATTTCTCCTTGAATTTTTTTGATTCATACACTTCCCCTACATTACTTTCATCTTGCGGCTGCAGAAATTGGTATTTTCCAGCTTTATTTTTTATCATAAGTGGAGTTCTTCCCTGATTACAATTGGTGGCAGCAGCAGCCTAGGGTTGCTTGCTGTCTGATTTAGTTCTGTGAGAGATACATCATCCATGAAGATTGGGGCTACTGGTTTGGTTCTTCTGATTGATTATTACAAAAGTTCCCATCGAGCAGATTGTTTCACTAAAGGAGAACTCAAATTTGAATCAATCTATTGTTGTTGTTCTGATATACTAAAGCTCCCAGGAGTCCTAATTCAACCTCCAATCATGGACTGAGTTGAGCATCAGGGTAAGGTCTAATTACTACTTGAGTACTATACTGTTTGCAGACCTTATCCAGCGTTATTTGAACCCATTCTTTGATCTTAATTATCCTTAACTGCTGTCTTCGGTCCCATTCCTTAGCACCCCGCGGCCTATATTGCTGACCCTCTAAACCTTATAAAACCCCTTTGATATCCTACTGTTCTCACTTTTAACAGAATCTATTTTGGGCTTCTGTGGTTTTTGTCTTGCACATCTGGGTATAAACGGATCCCTCGAATGTTCTTATATTAGTGCTGTTCCTGATCCAGGTCGGTCCCATAAAATCCAACTGTCATCCTGCTGTGCTTACCCTTAAACACAATCCGACATCAGTTGAAATGCTTCTATTGATGGTTTGAGTGTATTAGAGAGGAAGACAGATGAAGAGAAAGAGAAAGACTAAGAGAGAAAAGAGAAGAGATTAGAGACAACCGTATGAGTATTTTGTCTCATACGTTGGTATTTATATTAGTAGAAAGTTTGTACATAATACATACTGTATACCAAAGAGTACGGGTATATAATACCCTTCTTACATAACTACCCCTATATATAGTATTTCAACACTCCCCCTCAAGTTGGAGCATGAATATCCACCATGCCCGACTTGCCAATAATGTCATGAAGTCACATCTTAGTAACTCCCTTTGTTAGTACATCCGCAAGTTGTTGGTCTGTAGTAACGAAAGAAGTGCAAATCAGTCCACATAAAATTTTTTCTCTGATGAAATGCCTGTCCACTTCTATATGCTTGGTCCGATCATGTTGCACAGGGTTGTGAGATATACTAATGACTGACTTATTGTCACAGTATAAACTCATTGGAGTGTGAACCTCAAAGCCAATATCATGTAGTAGAGTCTTTAACCAAAGTGCCTCACAAATGCCATGAGCCATTGATCTGTATTCAGCTTTTGCACTAGACCTTGCAACCACAGATTGTTTTTTATTTCTCCCTCCATATTACAAGATTTCTTCCAACAAATGAAGATACCTCAGTATACGGAAGGCTGCCTCGAGGTGATTTATTTGTGGTGCATTCATGAACTGACTAAAAACTCCAACTGTAAAAGCAATATCTGGTCGTGTAAGGGCAAGATAGATCAGTTTCCCAACAAGTCTTTGATACCTTCCTACATCAATTAATGGTCTGCCATCTTGATCATTCAACCCATGATTAGTCTCAATAGGAGTATCTGCAGGTTTGGCCCCCAATAATCTTGTCTCTGTGAGTAAATCTAGGACATACTTTCTCTAAGATATGAAGATAACTCTCTTGGAATGAGCAATCTCAAGTCCCAAGAAGTATTGTAAGGCACCTAAATCTTCTACTTCAAACTCACTACTCAAATGAGATGTCAACATGTTAATTTCTTCTAAATCATTTCTAGACACCACTATATCATCCACATATACAATAACTGTTATGGTCCCCTTCAAGGAATGTTTGAGAAACAAGGTATGATTAGCCTGAGGTTGTCTATAGCTAACCTTGATCAAGCTGCCCCGAAATTTCTCAAACCAGGTTCGTGGTGTTTGTTTGAGCCTATACAATGCCTTCCTTAATTTACATACATTTCCTTCACTTCCTAGAATTTTAAAGCCTGGGGGTGAGACCATATACACTTCTTCATGTAAATCTTTATGAATAAATGCATTTTTCACATATAATGGAATTCATCTTGGCCACAGTGCAAAAGTTTCTTGGTAATCAATACAATATGTTTTTGTAAATCCTTTTGTGACTAATCTCACCTTATACCTGTCAATAGAACCATTAGCTTTGTACTTAATAGTGTACACCCACTTGCATTCTATTGGTTGTTTCCCACACGGAAGATCCACAAGTTTCCATGTGCCATTTTTTTCTAGACCAGTCATTTCTTCACACATGACATCTCTCCATTGACTTTGAGAGATTGCCTCTTTCAAGGTGAAAGGAACCTGCACAGATGACACATAGCTAGCAAAGGTACGATATAAAAGAGCTAAGAGCATTATATGACACAAAGTTAGAGATAGGATGGTCAGTACAAGACTTCTTTCCTTTTCGAAGAGCAATAGGAAGATCATCATCATTTCTAGAATGTGAAATGGGAATTGAAGGTGGAAGATTACCTATATCCGAAGAGACAATGAAGGGTGAATTGATTGTTGTGTCCTTCCGTTTTGTATAAACAATGTTAAAGAAAGACGGAGAAACTGAGGTGGGATGAGAGATCGGAAGAGGTAAAACTGAGGGCAAGCAAGAAGGCCTCTCTTCACTACCCGAACTCTCCCCCTGAAGAGAACTCTTCGAAGGAGTGAAAAATGAAACAGACTGAAAAAAGTTAACATCCATTGAACCAAAATTTTTTCTAGTCGTGGGATTATAACACTTATAACCCTTTTGAGTAGAAGGATAACCCAAAAATATACATTTTTCTGTTCGAGGATCCAATTTTGATATGTTCCCTTTGTGAATATGAACATAAGAAACACACCGAAATACTTTAGTAGGTACCAAAAAAAGAGGATCATTAGGATGTAAAACCGAAAATGGAGACTTAAGTGTTAAAACCCGAGATGACATTCGATTTATCAAATATGCAGTAGTAAGAAGAGCTTTAGACCAAAAGGTTTTAGGAACATTCATATCAAATAAAAGAGATCGTGTAACTTCTAGGAGATGTCGATTTTTCCTTTCAGTTACACTATTCTGTTGTGGCGTGTGAACACAAGAGGTCTGATGTATAATACCACAATCCGCCAAGTACTTCTACAACTATGAAGAGATGTACTCCCCCCCCCCCAATTATCAAATCTTAGAACTTTAATGGTTGTACCAAATTGAGTTTGAACCATCCTGTGCA
>JAOXJP010149992.1:0-13136 GCA_025762735.1 Platanus orientalis | reverse complement strand
ACATAAAGTCTTACTACATGACCACTACATGTACTTCATTGTTTTGTGCATGGATATTGACAATACATAAGACCTAATAGTTGTGGGTGGCCCTTCACCAATGCTTCGCCTCGCCCTTGGATACAAAAGTAACAAGGGACACCTTCTACTCAGAGGACCACTACATGCCAGCGAAAATTTTCTCCAACTTTATAATCTAGTTCTCAGCGTCTATAGGGTTAGAGTTTTGGCAGTCCCATCCAACAAAACAGATCATAAGCATCATTGCCATCTCTAATCATCCTCCCTTAGGGTTGTCCTCCATGAGCGACGTGCTCTTTGACCACACCAGCTAGCTCTCTAATAGCACTTAAAACTCTAGCCAGGACATCACCCTCTGATTGTACAGTAGTGGATGACTTAGAACAAGTGCCTCTCCTCGACGGCATCTTTGAATCCTAAAATAAAACAAACATGTCTTAAAATTAGAATAAAACAATAATCTTCTCCTTAACTCTAAGATACTTAAAATTCACTAATCTTACACATCGAACATGAATAATCAATCAATCCTCAAATATTTTCACTGACTCGTCCACAAACTTAATCCTTAACTCCACACCAACTCAGATTGTCCACAGAATCTAAAAACCTAGGCTCTCATACCAAGCTGTCACGAGCTAAATCCACGGGCTGTGATGTAACAACCCCAAATTTATGACCTTATTTAGGCATGAAATATTGCCGCTACTAAACTAGGTCCATAAACATTCACTATAAGTTTTTCACTTTTATCTTAACCTATAGAATTACTTAAAAACTTAACCTTAGACGTATTATATGCAACATAACAAAATCAATCATTAACATCATAATCTTAAAGATGCAGTGAAAATAAGTCATAAACATAAACCATCTAAACACTAGCCTTCCATCACCTTAAATAAAACATAAAATTGCAAATCTTAAAGTCTAAACTTTAAACTTAATACAACCCAGTGTAAAGTCTAATACGAAGTAAAGTCTAAAATAAACTAAAATGACTAAAAGAGAAAGCATCAACTGCATGCCTCTCTTTTGACATCTAGGCATTCCAAATAACGTACCTACACTAAACATCACCTAAAAAAATGGTATAGATGGGTGAGATCCACGACTCATAAATAGGTACACAAAACCAACTATGGAAACCGGATGGATAAAACACGAATCTTACATTATAAAAATATTAAATATATTTTCATATAAAATGCATATCAATTTCTAGCGTGTACGCATGTGCTAGTGTACCTACATCACCTAGTAGCCATCCCAAGATCTAAACACTCATCATCATGGTTCTTCGTATAGGAACTATGCATGATAATACACATGATTCTATTTATACATGACATTTTTCTAATATCTACATATGAAAATATGCATAATTCTACCTATATATGACATTCTTCTCATATATTTACATGGTAACATACATAACAATATGTGTTTACAATCACATGGTAAATATTTCATAATTCATCCATAGTGAAGATATCTAGTGTACATCCCAATGAGCATTTTTATTCATTTCTCATGCATAAAATATATTTTCCTAATATGAATATGCATATGCAAATCATTTCAAGCTAAACATGCATCATTTTTAAGCAATTAGCAATTATAATAACACATTAATACAATGAAATACGTAAAATTATACTTCTATATTCAACAAGTCTATCATTATCTTAGTACTTATCATCCACCTTCTTACTTGTTTATCATTCATCATGTCTTCATATATCACTTATTAGCTTCCATTGTTCTTGTCTTAATATTTACTTATTACTTTTTATTATTCATTTAATACTTTATTTATTTACTTATATAAAGGACTTGTATTTTCATTAGTAACTTATACACTTTTTTTGCTTTTCATGAAACTTTCCTTCTTACATAACTCATGGATCTTTTCTTACTTGTAGAACTTAGATGTTTCCACTACCTTGCCTTAATACTTCTCATTTTTTACATAATTTATAACTTTACTTTGTTTTTGAAGTTTATGTGATTTTCCTTTCTCTTAACATTCTTTCCTTTTTATAAACTTTTCTTATATTTTCTTACAAACTTTTTTATTCTTCTTATCATGATTTTCACTCATTTTATGTGTCTTATAAGCTTTCATTTCTTCCTTAATATATTTTTATTCTTAATAGTGGAGCATTTAAGATCACTTACACTTACTCATGCTTACTTAAATATTTGGTGTCATTTTTTAACACTTACTTTTCACTATCTTATATTTACTTACACATTTTTTCACTTACTTTAAACTTTACTTACACTTGGATTCACTTGCTTACACTTTTATTTCACTTACATATGTTTTGACATATTGTATTATCACTAACCATAAGGGTCATCATTTTACTTGTTTTTACATAGTTTATGAATATTTCATTACTTTTGAAGACTTTGTGCTTTCATTTCTTATCTTGACATAGTTTCTTTTCTTATAATTTTTCATATCTTTTTACATACTTTATGTTTCCTAATGAGACTTTTAACCTTCATACATTGACACATTGTATGATTCCACAATGACAATGACTATCATACTTTACCATTAAGATCTATTCTCAATAGAAATGCTATCATTACATATACCCTATGGAGGGTCCATCATACGATTGCATTATACCTCAATGGGAAGGGTCATTATACCATTGTTTATACCCCAAATGGGAGGGTCATCATACCATTGTTTATACCCTAATGGGAAGACCATCATAATCAAGACACTCGTCTTTACTTTCATTATTTATCTTATTTCAGTATTTACTTATTCTCAATAATGGGACTTTTATATCTTGATATTCTTATTTATCTTTTATGTTTCCTCGAGTCTTTTTACCCATTTCATTCACTATTAGTTCATGACCAACTTACTCTTTTTTATCCCTACATGAAGCATTCTTTGATCATGATATAAGAATATATTATTCACATGTTACATTCATTAACTTAGTAATAGAAAAAAAATCTATCATTATAGGCATTCACTAGTATCATCAAAAAGGCATCCAACTTGTTGATGTATGTCAATCCCATGTACAAACTATGTAGTGGTCTATGTCTTGTAAGTGTCCTATGCTCTCACAAGTTCAAGACATGAAGATAAGGAGGACCAAAGACTTGAAGAAGAGACTGGAGATTACCTCGGATTTTTCCCACCAATAAAGGTATAAAACATGCATTACATAACATTTTAAAATATTAAAATGAATGTAGACATGGTGGTAAGTCCCTCACAAAACCCAAGGAAAGAAGGCCCAATGATAAGTCCTTTAAAGTGCCCAAACCAACATCTTAGGATCTTGTTGTCATGATTAATCAAGGATCTCGTGATCGATCATGACTCAAATCTGGGTCCAAATCTAAGACTCCTGAGAGCTAGGCATCATCACCCATAATTAATTGTGAGATGGATCACAGTTTGACTCTTAGACTTGTGATCAATTAGGGATCTCGTAATCGATCATAAGTCTGATCCTGACTCAAGATCGATCACGAGTCGTGATTGATCAAGGATCTCGTAATCGATCACAACGGTATTTTTGGTAAAATAAAATAAAAACATGAAATTCAAGATGAGATTTTTGAAATTTGAACATCGTTTTTTTTTTTTTAAATCTAAGGCTCTAAAGAGATGCCCGTTTTAAAAGATTCTAATTCAAAGGTTGTGGTTGCTTCTCACCCTTATAAAAGGGAACTTTTCCCTTTAGAGCAAACAATCTCAAACACTTCAAGCTACCTAGAGAGTGTTACAAGCTTTATCAAATTAAGAGCCTCCTCCACTGAGAAAAACACCGTTCTTCTACTGGTTTTGAGCTTGAATAGCTAACATCTCACTCAAGAATTACTCTCTCATTCTCTTATATTGAATATCACTCTATTACTATTGAGGAGAACTTGTGGTGAGCCTTTCCCCAGAGGAAACTCACACTTCGCTGAGCTTAAGGAGCACTAGAGCCAAAAGCTTGAAGCTTATGGATAGCTAAGGTAAACTAGCTCAACAAGGAGCACCCCACTTTGTGCAACTAGCAACATCAACCATTTTATGGTAATATTTGATTTACTTTGTATTCGTTTGCATTTATCTTTACTATTGTGCTTTCTTTGCTTCCATCAAAGACACCGAAAGTAGTTCACACTCGTCGGAGACACCAAATGTTGTTGTTTAGCTTGCTTGTGAGCAAGTAGTTAGGTTTTTATATATTGACCTAGGTTGTAATAGTACCAAAATGAAATATACCTAAGTTTGGTGGTAAGCTTTAGAAGAGTGGACATAGGTCTTCGTGCTGAACCACTATAAATCTTTTATTATAATTTATGTATGAGATTGCTTATCTCTATACTTTTATGCTCATTACTACTCTTGCACATTACTTGTGTAACAAAATATTGGAGTAGACACCTTGTAGCACACATACACTTGGGTTAAGTTTAAAAACATTAAAATCAATTTAAAACCAATCCTAAGGTTTGAAAAAAGGGGTAAGAGAATTTTAGATGTCCTATTCACCCCCATTTGGGATAACTTTAGAGCAATTTTACAACTTTATACCATACATTTGCTAACATGATTAAAAGCATGTGCAATACCAATGAACCATTTTCTAACTTATTCAGTAAGACATCATGTGATTCTTCATATTATTATGTTTTCAAACATTTTATAATCAATATACCTAACCAAAATGAGAGTTTCAATAATAATCATACTACACATGTTTTTCAATCATCCACAATCCCAATTGATAACTCATTTAAATCATTTCATAATAATCCCTAAGCAATTTATATGCTACCATTAACTATTTTCATTCTAGTAAGAGTCCACATGCATCATAATCAATCTTTATATATGCAATCAAATCAATTTCTTCATTCTTACAATAAAATGTGAAGAGATACTCAACTCCAATTCAAGTATTCATAATTTTCATGGAAAAACAAGCTTTTCATGCATTAATGACTACCATAAGGACTATAGATTTATAGATTCTTAACTTACATGCTTTCAAAACTCATGGAATCCAATATCTTAATGAAATACATATAATGTAAAGCCACTTTTATTTACAAATTAAATTAGGGATTTCTAAGATCTTAGCATAATATGACAAGATATCATCACAAAACACCACAAGAATTAGGGTTTCTAAGGTTCTAAAAAAGGGATTCACAAACACATGAGAGAACATTTATAGAATCAAGATTTTACCATTACAAAACTTCTAAGAACTTAAAACAAACAAAAATGGAGTAAGTTTTGTATAACTACTTACCTAAATACTTCTACTTCTTTATCCCAAAGAAATCCTAAAGTAAGACATTTTTTCCTTTGTGGTTTCCTTTTTTCTCTACTACACACAATGTATAAACTACTAAACAATATGAAGTTTCAAGTAAAAGTAGGAGGAAATATCAAAACTCAAGAAAATCTTGCATAAAGGGAAATCCTCAAGCTTACCTTGCCCAATTTGGGTTTTTTCTTCCCCTTCTTTCCAAAGTTCTTTTCTCTTTTTTTTTTTTGATGTAAATGAGGTCATTAGAGTTTATTTATCTTATTTATAAGGTTTTGGGTTGAAGTAGGACCCTAATTAGGTTAAAATTGAAAGTTTTTAGACCCTAAAATTTGTTTCTTGCGAAGTCGGATCGATTCGGGTGGGAATCGGATCAATCTGACATGTTTTGTAGAAAACAATGAGACCAGATCGATCCGAAAAGTATCAGATTGATCCGTTAAGTTTGGATCCATCTGACAGGATCAGATTAATCCGGTTGGACCATCCAATAGACTTTTCTAGATTAGACCCCTTTAGACTAAAATACACATAACTCTCTCTAGAAGACTCTGATTTGACTGTTGTTTGATAGGTTAGAAACTAGACTTCAACATATTTCTGGGGATATATGGTTTGGACTTTAATTCACTCAAGATTGGTGTTGGTGGGCCTGAGAAGTTACCTTAAATGTGTGGGCTTGCTAGCACGGACACCTTGTGGGAAAATAGGCCTAACTTCTTTAGGAAACTCCTATTTGTGAGTTGTTTATTTTGTTGAAAAAAAAAATCCAAGATATTTTCAAATGTGTATGGATTCTCCCCTAATTAACTCGGGGTTTATACAGATTTTTCTACAAAGTTACCCTAAATACGTTCTTGAGACAACTTTCGGACTTGACAAGTTTAAGGTTAGAGTTGTGTTCTACAATTCTAACTTGATCCAAAGGGTTCATAAACCAATCTAAGGTCTGTCTAAAATATGCGAGATGAAAAATTTACCCTTGCAATAGTAAAATTATAGTTTTTCCCTTCAAGTGCAACACGGGGCATTACATTCTCCCCCCTTATAAAAAAAAATTCATTCCCGAATTCGGTATGTATAAATCTTGAGAGTGTAACCCCAATACTCCTTAGTCCTATCCATATAGGTTATTCCAACACCTTCCTAATGACATGGTCTCACTAGTGGGGCATACATTGTCAATGATAACATTAACACATATAAAATGAAAGAAGAGATAATATACTTGTGTTTCTAGGCTGAGATGTCCCTGCATCCTGGTCCAAAAGGGTAAAGACGTGGCCCTTAGTCATCAGCCTCCCATCCACTGTCTTAGCCATCTGGACATTCTTGAGGTCTGGACAATCATGGATCATGTGTCCCCACTGTCCACATTTGAAGCATGTGTTGGTTAATAGGCATTATTCACCAAAATGTTTCTTGCCACACTTGGGACAAACATCTCGGTTGGTTGTCCTAGTGGTGATCTCATTCTTCTTTCTTCCTTCAAAGGTTATCTTCTTTCCAGACTAAGTGTGGTCGTTCCTTATGAGAGGTCCACCAGATTGCAAACATCTATGTTGGTCTTAACTCCTTTGGAGTTCATCATAATCCCGCTCGACCATCCTCGTTTTTTCATCAACATTGGCGAATGTCCTCAATTTTGTCGCAATCATCCTTATTTGGATTACGGTTTAAAGGCTTCTTTGGAATTTT
Source organism: Platanus orientalis (assembly GCA_025762735.1). Classification (NCBI taxonomy): domain Eukaryota; kingdom Viridiplantae; phylum Streptophyta; class Magnoliopsida; order Proteales; family Platanaceae; genus Platanus; species Platanus orientalis. The sequence goes on along the minus strand of JAOXJP010149992.1, from coordinate 6,105 downwards.
TTTGCCCTTCTCTCATCACTAGATGCAATGTGAGACATATAGCGGACCAACTCAGTGAATTTGGCTTCACAAACGTATGAGAAAACATTCATAGAATCAAGATTTTACCATTATAAAACGTCTAAAAACCTAGAACAAACAAAAATAGAGTAAGTTTTGTATAACCACTTACCCAAATACTTCTACTTCTTTATCCCAAAGAAATCCTCAAGAAATACCTCTTTTCCTTTGTGGTTTCCTTCTTTCTCTACAAGACACAAGGTATAAACTACTAAACACTATAAAATGTTGAGTAAAACTAGGAGGAAATGTCAAAACTCAAGAAAATGTTGCATAAAGGGAAGTTCTCAAGCTTACTTTGCCTAATTTGGGGTTTCTTTCCCCTTCTTCCCAAAGTTCTCTTCTCTCTCATTTTCTTTTTTCATTTTTAGTGTAAATGAGGTCATTAGAGTTTATTTATCATATTTATAGGATTTTGGGTTGAAGTAGAACTCTATTTAGGTAAAAAATGGAAGTTTTTTTTTATCTTAAAATTTGCTTCTTGTGAAGTTAGATCGATCCGGGTGGGAATTTGATCAATCTGGCATGTTTCAAGACACTTTTCTATAGAAAATAGTGAAATCGGATCGATCTAGAAAGTATCAGATTGATCCGCTAAGTTTGGATCCATCTGGCAGGATTGGATTAATTCGACAGACTTTTCTAGATTAGACCCCTTCAAACAAAAACACACATAACTCTCTCTAAAAGACTTTGATTTAACTATTGTTTGTTGGGTTAGAAACTAGACTTCAAGAGATTTTTAGGGAATTAAAACTAAAATGGAATGCAACATCATTGGGCATGAAAGCCCCTCCCTTCACCCCTCTCACTGCATCCTCAACAGCCTCTACACATACCTATCCTCCAAGACTCCATTTGTAGATGGTGCCAATTGGGGTAAACTTGATTGGTTTAGTGGGAGGTATGCAGTTTATACAACACAAAAGGATGCTAAAGATATTTTAAAAAATAGAAATAAATACCAATGAATCAAAGTAGAGATGAAAGTACATCAAAGTTGCTAGACTTGTATCCCTACTATGAATCGAGCATGCACACATCACAAGACAATCACAAGAGAGTCCAAAGTGAGCCAAACTGACTCCTGCATATGTCACATGCTAAGTACTATATCTACATGTCAAATGCTATATATCTCATGCCAAGTACTACAAGCTATATGTCAACCCATAAGGGATCTCTATCACATAATGAAACCTAATGTAAGTAAAACTTGAAAGTTCTTTATCAAATTCAAAGCATATAATCCATGTAAGGGTCTCGGTAAAATAAGTCACATAATTCATGTAAGCGTCTTCGACAAAATAAATCACATAACGCATGTAAAAGTTTTTGACAAAACAAACTACATAACTCACATAAGGGTCTTCGACATAACATATTATATAACATATATTGGGCCACTATCTCTGTCTTCACCAATTAATGTGACCTAGTGATTGGGTACTTATAGCCATAAAGGTTGACCCACAAAGGGGTCTCTAGGGTCATAAGACCAATGGGTACAATGGTCATTTTCACCTATTAATGTGACCCAGTGATTGGGTACTTATAGCCATAAAGGCTACCCCACAAAGGGGTCTCCGGGGTCATAAGATCAATGGGTACGATAATCGTTTTCATCTATTAATGTGACCCAGTGATTGGGTACTTATAGCCATAAAGGCTACCCCACAAAGGGGTCTTTGGGCCTAAGAAGGGCAACCCACATAGGGGTCTACAGGGCTACATTTAGTTAACCCATATAAGGGTCTCCAAGGTTATAAAGACCATACATATAAAGGTCATAAGGACTAACCTACTTAGGGGTCTTCGAGCCCAAAAGGATATATTCCCGTATATGGTTATCATATCAAATCCTCACATCTAAAACCAAATATCAAAACTATATTTTTATAAAATAAGGTAAATACTACATAATCATGCCATTCAAAATATCTGCATGTTCTATCTCATGAAGTGTAACACCTTGTGTTGCACTTAAAGGGAAAAACTGTAATTTTACCCTTGTAAAGGTAAAATTATCATTCACATGTATTAGAAAGACCATAGAGTGGTTTAAGGACCCCTTGAACCAAGTTGAAAGTGTAGAACCCAAGTTTGAACTTGAACCTGTCGAGTTCAAAAACTATTCCATGTGTGTTGGGGTAGCTTCACGGGTAAACATGTATCAATTCTGAGTGAATTAGGGTGCAAGCCATATATCATTGGAAAGATCTATGAGTCTACTTTTTAGTGCATTAAATAGTGTGTAATTTAGAGTTTTTTTAGAAGAAGTTATGAGAATTCTTCCATTAGGTGTATGTGTTGACAGACCAACAAATTTATGGTAACTTTATAGGACCACCTGTATTAATACAAAAAGAATTTGATTACAAGACATACATCCTTGAAAATCTCTTGAAGTCTAGTTTCCAACACAATAAATGTCGATCAAATATAAGTTTTTAAGAAAAATTTATAGCCATTTTACCACGAGGTGTTTATGTAAAGTCTAAGGACCGCGAGGGCTCACGAGTACCAATTAAGGCTTGTGATGGGGAAGCGCAAGCACTTACCAATCATCCCGAGTGCTCGGCCTGACCCATATTTCACTTTTGGGTCCGTGTCAGCACATGATTTTGCTATATTTTCATGGGAGAAACCTAGGAAATGACTCTAAACCCAATTTTTATTCTATTTAGGATTTTTCCATGACAAGAAGAGGGGAAATTAGAAAAAAGGGAGGAACTTTAGAAGCTTTGGGGAAAGGTGGATTATTCTCATTCTCCAAGAGTAAGGTGACTCTCTAATGCTTGGATTTAGGGTTGTTCATTGTTTTATTTGTAACTTTTTGCTAGTTTGCGGATTCTAACTATGAATGAATGGTCTAATCTTAGGAAAAGAATGATATTCAAAAGGAAGTGAAGTCTCACTTAAGGATCTTCTGGAGTATGAGGATTTGAAGCTTGTGGTAAGTAGTTACATAAAACTTACTCTTTTTTTCTTTTTCTTAAGCTCTTAGAAGTCTTGTTATGATGAAATCTTGAGTCTATAAATGTTTTCTCATATGTTTATGAAGCCCTTTGCTAGGACCTTAGAAACCCTAACTCTTATGGTGATTTGTGATGAGATCTTGCCATATTATATTAGAATCTTATAAATCCCTTATTTAATTTGTAAAGAAAAGTGGTTTTACATTATATGTATATGTATTTTCCTAAGATATTAGATTTTATGAGTTTTAAAAGCATGTAAGTTAAGAATCTATAAATCTATAGTCTCCGTGATAGTTATTAATGCATGAAAATCATGAATACTTACTTATATTGGAGTTGAACATCTTTTAACATATTATTGTAAGAATGAAGATATTAATTTGAGTATGTATGTAAGAAAGGATTATGATGCATGTTGATTCTTATTAGAATGATAATAGCTAATGGTAGTATATAAATTGTTTAAGGATTGTTATGAAATGATTTAATTGATATATGAATTAAGATTATGGATGTTTGAAAATCATGTTTAATATGATTATTGTTGGAACTCTCACTTGTGCTAAATATATTGATTATATAGTGTTTGGAAGCATAATACCATGCAAAATTCTATAATTTCTTATTAAGTAAGTTAGAGATTGATTTATTGATATTGCATGTGTCTAATCATGTTAGCAAATGAATGACATAAAATTGGATGTCTTTTAGATTATGCTAGCAAATGCATTATGACATGATACGTGTTTTTTGTGTTAAATTAAATAATACACCATATAATAATACTATAAGGTAAAATGACTAAGGGTAGATGAAAAATGAAATGAATAAAAGATTAAGAAGAGTGAAAGAAGATAAGTAAGAAGGATAAAGATAAGTTTCAAGATGATGTAAGTTTCATTCATTGAGAGTTAAATGATGATTAGTGATAAGTAATAATTAAATAGTAGTTAAGGCATAAAGAACAAATATATGTGATGACCCTTACTATTAGGAAATAATGCAATGTCAATAGTTCTTGTTATTGGGATAATATAATATGCCTATGGTCGTTGATATTTGGATAATACAATATATCGATGACCCTTATGGTTAGAGATAATATAATATGTCAATATATAAGGAAGTGAAAGAAAGTGTAATCAAGCGAACCGAAATGTAAGTAAGAGTATGAAAGTTTAAGGAATAACCATTCTGTTAGGAAATAATGCAATGTGTCAAAGAATAAGTAAAGTTATAAGTCATGTAAAAAAATAAAAATATTAAGACAAGAAAATAGAAAATATCTAAGTTTCATAAGTAATAAGAAGCTCATAAGTTATATAAGGAAATAAAGTTACACAAAAAGGAAAAGAGAGCACATAAGCTATTAATGAAAATATAAGTCTTTAATATGAATAAGTACGAAAATGTCAAGAAAAGATTGAAATCACATACTCTTTAAAAAAATAAAATCAATATGAAAAGAAGAAGATGTAGTTTTAAGAAAATGATAAGTGAAGACATGATAAATGATAAGTACTCTATGATAAGTAATAAGTATGAATGCGAATGATAAGTACCAAGGTAATGATAGATTTATTGAATATATAAGTAAAATTTCATATGCCTCATTATGCAAATGTATTGTTATAATTGGAGATTGTTTAAGAATGATGTATGCTTAGCTTGAAATGTTTTGTATATGAATATTCATATTAGGAAAGTATGATCTATGCATGAGAAATGAATAAAAATGTTCATTGGAATGTACATTGGGTATTTTTACTATAGATGAATTATGAATTATCTACCATGTGATAGTAAGCATATATTGTTATGTATGTTGTCATGCAAATATATAAGAAGAATGTCAAGTATAGGTAGAATTATGCATATTACCATATATAGATATTAGAAGAATGTCATGTATAATTAGAATCATGTGAATTTCTATCGCACAGTTTTCTACAAGAAGAACCTTTATGATGAGTATATAGATCTTATAATGACTAGTAGATGATGTATATCTACTAGTACATACTTATACACTAGAAATTGATATGCATTCCATATAAAGATATATTTTAGTATTTTTATATTAAAAGATTCGTGTTTTACTTGTCTGATTTCCGTAATAGATTTTGTGTACCTACTTACGAGCTGTGGATCTTATCCATCCACATCATTTTTCTAGGTGAGGATTAATACAGGTACACCGTGTTGAGTACTGTGAGATTCTGGAAAGACATGCGTGTGGATGTCATTCCTAGTTTATTTTTCAATACTATTATAAACCTTGTTTTTATATTGAACCTCTTTACTTGGAATGTATTAACTTTAATACTCAATACTTGTGGTTTATAAGCTTTATATTTTAGATATTGGCTTAGAGGCTTGTACCTCCTATGTTGATTATGAGAGTTAATGATATGGATGGTAGAATGTTTATACATATATATTTTATTTCCGCTACACGTTGAAGCTTATGAGTAGTAGTGATTGATTTTTATTTCACTACTTATAATGTGTTAAGATTTAAGAATAAGATCTATGTGACCATATATGTTAAGATACAATGCAAAAAGTGAAAAAATTATAGTGAATAGTTTATAGACCCGGTTTAGTAGCGGTCTGATTTCATGCCTAAATAAGGTTATGAAATTTAGGATCGTTACATGAAGAGTCCAAAGAATGTAGTAGAAAATCACATGAAAGTTGTCAAATGCTAACAAGCAAGTGAAAATGTTTGACCCAAATCTAAGAAAATATGATGTACTTCTGAATGTGAAATCATTTTATGCCAATTTCTCCTAAAAATTAAAAATCAAGTATCTCAAGTTCTTTATAACTCACGTAGATGTCTAAGTAAAATCCCTTTGAAAATATTGAAGTAAACCATGGCAATGACAACCTATTCATGCACCAATAGCTCTCAAAATGATGCAAAATCTAAGGTATTTACACATGAATCCTAAGATCTTAACATGTGAATCCATAGAACATCTCAAATTTGCTATAAGTTAACATATATTTAAAGAAATTTATTAAAAGGAACAATAAACTCATATAAGGAATCCAAAGG
>JAOXJP010149981.1:0-13136 GCA_025762735.1 Platanus orientalis | reverse complement strand
TAAACAGAGCGGAATGGCGGAACAGGATTCATGTAGCCGACCCCAAATAGTTGGGATAAGGCTGTTTGTTGTTGTTGGTGGTGCCCAATGATTTTGCTAGTAAGTTGATGGAGTTATCACCACCAATCTTAATCCTATATTTATATCCTAATACGAATAAGGATTTTGAAGAAAAATCTTCATGAGTTTGACTTATAATCTCATGTCTCTTCTTGACTTCATTTGTACTGGTGCCCAATGATTTTGCCAGTAAGTTGATTTCATTTGTGCGACGCCACACAATTGTTGCTATTCATTCTAATGTCCAATGATGTTGATTAGGTTTTGGTAGATGGATGAAGAATGTATTTGTATGGATGGAAGAGTTGAATAGGTCTCCATGGACCTGATGTACGTATTGGGCCTTTTGGACTTGATGTGTTGGCTCTCTATGAACCAAATATAATGAACATCTTGGGCTAAATCTGTTTGGGTCTCGATGGACCAAATGTGTTGACCTCTTGGGCTAAAAAGACCTCTATGGGTCATGAAAGGGTCTCAATGGGGCCTAGTCACAATGGGCACATAACACCAAGGATACTATGGGTTGGGTTTTCATGGGTTTGTTTTCACTCTTCTTTCTTTTTTTTTAATTTTTTATTTGGAATAACATCTGTACAAATTAAAAAAATAATAAGAATATTCTCTTCAAAGAAAATCAACAACAATGGTTCATGGTGGGTTGAGTGAATTGGCATTTAGGATTCTCTCCTTATTGAAACAAGGAACATAATGGTGGTAAACATTTCCTAATCAAATGGTACCTAACACTCTAGAATGTTGATATTTGGTCATGGCTCTTTAATTATATAGCAATAGCAACAAGTTTTGAAGCTTGGATCCGTCAACGGGTAGGTTTGGTTTGAATGATGAGATATGTGATTTTTTTTATTCCATTTGCAAAATTTGTATATGCTACAGCGGTAATAACAAAGAGAAAAATAGGAACGAGATATTAAGAAAAAGAAAACATATGAGTTCAAGACAGGGCGGGCGGCATCAAACTTGGCAGGTTGCATTGCCCACCGGAGAAGGGCAAAGCAATAAATGATGCAAGCTAAGTCTGATTAACAGCTCTGATACCGTAAAGAATTTTAGCAAAAGAGGAATTCTCATTGATCATTCAACATGCCAACAATGCCCTCTCGTAAGAGGTTAAAATAAACCTTACATGGACAAAGATAGAAACAAAATCAAATTCTATATATCCTAATCTTCTCATAATCTAATCAAATAAAAGATCCTAATCACAAATCCTGTCAGTGGGCGGGCACATCAGCGCCAACAAGTGATTTTCGCCCCCTAACAGGGAGTGGAGAGGAGCGTTAGTTAAGAGGAGCGGATACAATCCTCCCTCCAAATATTAATCCTGTATTTATTTCCTAATAATTTTTTTTGTTTGATGAAAGCATATTCTGATGTTGATTGATCTGATTCAATCAGTTCTAGCATTCAAGAGCCGTGTGACACCTTTTTCCTTAGACTTGACAGATAACATGTTTGAAGTAAGACCCTTGCCTCTAAAAATTTTGAGAAGGCTTCATAAAATTGGAATGAGCATGTCGGTCAAAACTCTAATTACATCATTGATTTCAACCTCAGAGAGACGAGTTTCTTGTTCACGAAGACTTAAAATAAGTTTTTCATAAGTTTATGAATTTCTCATTATCCGGTCACAAATTGTTGAAGACATGAATGATTTTATCCTCAACTGAGACAGGGCGTCCAATGGGCAATAGTTGCAAGAGCGTCACATATAGCTTTGAATAGTAAATTAAAAGGAAAAAAATCAAAATATAAAATATAAGAATCCCTTTCTTACAAAACTACAGTTACTGTCTAACATAATACTCAAGTGCCTTTGAGCTTTAGGACCAATGCTCAAGTTTTTGCTAGCTTCATGAAATAAAGTAAGCCCAGCAACTTTGGATAAAACCTCTTCCGGAAGGGTGGCATAAATCCAAAAGAGTAACAATTGTTTAGTTGTTCCGTACTCTCCCAAACTCCTCTGAGTGGGACTGTCTTCCTGCACTCACACGTAACCTAAAAAGGTGTTTTGTCACTTTTAGCAAGACAATCCCACTCACAAGAGAGGATCTAGACTCTGCACTTTCCCAAGTTAAGCATATCCTCCTTCTCCTAAGAATATGGGATGGAGGGTTGGGGCACTGCCATCAATGTACTTGTCTTTTTATTATTATTATTTCTAAGGAGAAGATGAAATTGCACCTTTAGACTAAGTTCAGTCAAAACTAAACTGGTTTCCCAAAAAAAATTAAACTGATTTTGTTGTTGTTAAAGAAATGATGGAAACTAAGATGAATTTTGATGGTGCATTGGATCGGGAGTGCCCTTACACCCGTCAGATGGTTACACAACTAACCCAGGTCTTTGATGAAATGGGCCTTGCACAGCACCGAAAAAGAAAGAGTCAAGAAGCTAGACATCAGCGGGGTGCCGATCTCAAGCTCTCCGATGTTCAAGTCAGACAGTTGGGGAATATGGAAAAATGGAGTTATCCAAATTAGGGTTTGTTGTCTCATACTTGATGAAAGAGTCATTATCCCCCTTTCTAGGCTTGGGTCACTGTCTTCTTTGCCATCCCTGTCTTTTTTCTAGGGTGTCAGGCCAGCTGTGTGGAACATTCTCTCCATGTAGCGGTTTCTGGATTGTTCTTATCTCTAAGTGCGAGAAATAGGGTCTCTGCCCTTCTTACTTGTCAGGAATTTTTGGAGGTCTAGTGCCTATCGTGGTCACAAGTCCCTTTCTTAGTGTCGGGTGGTCGCTTGATATCGAGTGATGGGGTGAGTGACTCGGCGTTCTTTGTGAGCCTAGGCATCACAAGGTTGTTGAGTAACAGCCCCCCCCGGTAGGTGGCCCTAGTATCTTTTAGGTCTCAAGCCAGTGAATGCTCCCCGAGTTGGTTTCCTCCTAGGGTCGGTTTTCTTGGGGATTTATTGGGCTGATTTTTTCATAATCGGGGCTTTGTGAGTTTATCTGGGTTGGTTTATGAGGCCCTCAGTATCTTTCCCCATCAATAACCCCCCTCATTCCCAAGTCTAAGGTTACGTGGCTCGGGAATGTGAACTGTTTATAACTGTTGTCCTTCATTTCAGCACACGCTGCTCATCGTTTGGGTTATCGAGGTGACATTGATTGGGAACAGGTATTAATGATGACTTCATATTTAATGGGCCTCGAAAATCGAGGGGGCATGCTGGCACCGGTTATGAGTCATGTCAAGCGTCGTGTCTCTTTGGATCCCTAGGCCATCGGGCGTCCATGTTCAAACCCCCTAAATATTTTGAGATTCGTGCGTTGCCCCGTTTCTTAGGTTGATTTCGTTACCCTGTGGATGCGCGACACGCGTAAGGTCAAGGACATGTGGGCTGCCTATAAATATCTCCTTGGAAGAAGGGTTTGTTTTTATTTATCATTTTTAACTTTCCCTTGCACTCATATCTACTTCTTGGGCGATTTTCGGCGAGTTCTTTACTTACCGGCATTTAAGCGTTGCTATTTCTGGCATCTGTTGCACTTTCGGGCTTTTGATCTTCACCATCTTCGGTGTCCCTCCTACTTCTGGACGCTTGTTCCTTTTCCAAGTATTTAGTTTCTATTTCGTAGTTTAAATCTCGTTTCACCATTTTTTGATTCTGTCGTTTGTTAGATTCTGTTGTGTCAGCTTGCTTATTTACTTCTCATTTTTCCTACGTTTTCGTTTTTCATTCTCTTCTTTTTCTTTCTCGTAAACCCCTACCCAATGGTGTCCAGAGATACCGTTGATCGGATCGTCGATGTGGCCAACGACTTATCAAAGGTCCGTTAAAACCTTGTGGAGCAAGCCACCGAGACAGCTCCATCTAATATCCAAGAGGCTGCGGGGAAGATTGCCCATGAGCAAGATTTCACCGCCGCTAGCTATGCCTCTGAGTTGGGGGACCAGGCTCTAGCTCATCTTCATTCCACATACCTCATTCTCGAGGGGGTCATTCTTTCGACCCCTGGGATCCCTGTGCCTTCACAACTCCTGCCAACAGCGTAGTGTTGTACAAGCAGGCCCTTTTAGAGGGTCTTCAATTTTTGGTTCCTTCATTTTTTAGGGAGCTACTATTGTGCCTCGAGTTAAAGTCGGGGAAACTAATGCCCAACCCCTGGCAAATAGCCATAGGGTGTATGGTCTTATGGGAATTGACGTTTAAGGGGATGGTCCACCTTACCCTAAACGAGTTTTTTCATTTCTATTGCCCAAAAGAGTAAGAGCCGGGGTGATTCTATTTTACCAGTTGGGACTCGACTACGACTTTGGTGACCGAGCTCCCAAATTCTAACAGTGGGTGGAGGGGTCAGTACTTCTTTATCTCGGGCGAGGATTGGGAGTACCCCCTAGGGGAGGTCCCTCCTATGAGGTTTAACCGAGGTTGGGCATCAGTCATCAACCTCGTAGTTGAGTCACCCTTTCTCCTTTTTCGTGTATTTGTGTATTATGTTTGTAATGTTCTCATTTTTTTGTTTCTTCGTATGTGTTCGTTTCTTTTTTATTTTTAGTCTCGGAGGTAGAAAAGCTATCCCCCAAGGAGGAAGCTCGCATATAGGAGGTCGTGAATCACTCAACCCATGCTTTCCCTGATCTTGTGACTCCCGTGAATCTCCATAGGGTTGGATTCGGGTCCAACCCAAGTAGCTCCCCTTTCCTTTTCTTTCTTTTATTTTCGTGTCGTCCAATTTTTATTTCTTTCCTATCCCCTTTTTTTCCTTTTCTCTTTTTTCTTTTTTTTTGTTCATATGGTTAGTGTTTGACCTAGGGTTCACTTTTTTGTGCAGCAATAAAGCCAAACAAGAAATTTTTGGCTCAGGCCCGGGAAGCTAGGGCAACCGGCCAAGGGGTAGCCATAACCTCCAAAAAAAGGAAGCGACACATCATTAACAGGGGGCCCTCCCAAGCTCAGGCCCCCGATGTGGCACCAGTCCAGCCTCCCCCTACACTAGTATCGGTTTCCAAGATATCCATTCCCGTCATGGACTTAGAAGCATAGACCACCAAGTCGCCTCCACGCCCAGAGACCAAAGGCAAAGCAAAGGTCTCCCTCGAGATCGCCCCCATCACCGAGGCCACCCCTCCTACTGCAATAACTGCTGAAGCTCCTCTTCCTCGGGTGGCATCGTCTTCCGATGCAGCCAATGTCAGGGCACTCTCATCCTCGACCTTGGAGAGGGGTCAGTCTTCATCCGGGCCCTCCTATTGACTATCGAAGTTGAGCCTTGGGGCGGACTATCTCATGAGAGGCGTTCCCCCCAAGGACCTCAAATCCTTAAAGAAAAATCTCAGCCCTATTGCGCTCCACCAGGAGATGATGCACTATGCGACCAAGGTAATTTCCTTCCTTTTCTTTGTATTTTGTTTTCTCTTTGTCGTTTGTGTGCCTATATTGAGTCGTTTCTTTTTTGTGTGTCTTTTTTTCATATTGTAGCCCTAATGGAAGCATCTATCCAGAGGTACAAGGTGAGCGAGCAAGTCCAAGGCGACTTCCAAAACCGCCTTGCCAAAGCTAAGAGCAAACTTGGCACTACTTGTGAGAGCGCTAATGCTAAAATTTATGCCCTCCAGGAGAGGGTCAAATGGGCAAAGGGTTCCAACTTTAGCATGGCCTCCTAAGTCACGAAACACAAGGCCCGCATCATGGATCTGATAGAGCACTTGCGAATGAACTTGAGGTGGAGAGGAATCGCTATATCAGGGTCAAGGATTCATTTGTCGAAACTCTCAAGGAGGTGGTGAGTAAGAAAGTGGCTGAGGCCGTAGAGCTGGCTAAGATCCAGGCCGAGGAGGAGAGGGAAAAGGTCGTCAAGATGGTGACGGCTGAGTATCTTGCCTTTAATGCTTTCTAGGTTGTCAAGGCTAGATTCTCCCTGGAGGGGTTCAAAAACTTCCATGAGATAGCCGCCAAGGCATACCCAGACTGAAACTTTTCTTCCTTTGTTCCTGACGAGGAAAAAGTAGGTGAGGAGGGAGAGGGAAGAGGAAAAGGAGTGGCCAACAGGGTGGCCGAGGGTGTCGGGGCCACTACCCCGAGGGATAATGTCTTAGGGGATGCCGTCTCGGGGGATGTCAGCCCCCCGACGTGATTATACTCTTTTTCTTTTCTTCTCTTTTTTTTGTAGTCTCCTTTGTAACTTTTTAATATATAAATGAAGTATCTTTTTTGCCCCAATATTTACACACTCTATTCTTGTTGTTGTTTTTCTTGTTGAATTTTTTTTTTAAGTATGGATGTATGTTGTGGTGATTATGTTAATTCTTGAGTTTCTCGAGCATAATGGGATAGGCCGCGATAGGGGCTCCTAAGAGTACATAAATAGTTAATGAATTTCTCTAAGTATGAGTGCATCTCGGGATAGATAACCTTTAGGCGAGTAAGGGTAGACGATGATAATTTATTCTAAGTGTAGGTACACCTCGAGAATATCACTCCCTTAATCAAGTAGAGATAGATGATGATAATTTTCTCTTGGCAAGCGGGTGCACTGCCCTTAAATAATTTTTCAGAAAAGAGAAAGAAGACTCATATGGTCTCTCATGGTTTGGGTGGGTAAGGGTTCCCAGTGACATTCTTTTGGGCTTAAGCCTTTACCCCTCACGGGGGCTTTCCTTTAACAACGTCATCGGGTACTCTTATGCCCATATTTTAATTTTATATACAAGAGAGGCTAGTTGTACTTACTTAGTGTCGAATGGTCGATTTTAGTTATGATACATACGTCTCAATGCGCCTCGGGCCCTCGGCTTTACTTCTGAAGTCTTTGCTTTTGTTGATTTATGAGACTTCTCTTTGCCTTGAGATTTTTTACTTAAAGGACAGGTCGATCTTGTGACTTGGGGTCAATCTTATAACCCGGACACGAGGGCCTAAAATTCTCCCCGGAGGGATGGATCAGCCTTGTGACCTGAGGTCAATCTTATAACCTGAGGGCTAATCTTGTAACCCAGGCACGACTACACGAGGGCCTGAAATTCTCCCGGGAGAGATGGGTCAATCTTATGACCCGATGGCTAATCTTGTAACCCGGGTACGAGGGCCTAAAATTCTCCCCTGATGGATGGGTCAATCTTGTGACCTGAGGGTTAATCTTGTAACCTAGGTACAAAAGCTTGAAATTCTCCTCTGAGGGATGGGTCGGTCTTGTAACCTGGGGTCAATCTTGTGACCCGATGGCTAATCTTGTGATGGGCCAATCTTGTGACCTTGTGACTAAAGGGCTAATCTTGTAACCCAGGCACGAGAGCCTAAAATTCTCCCCTGAGGGATGGGTCAGTCCTATGACTTGGGGTTAATCTTGTGACCTAAAGGCTAATCTTGCAACCTAAGCATGAGGACCTAAAATTTTTCCTGAGGGATGGGTCAGTCTTGTGACCTGAGGGCTAATATTATAACCCGAGCACGAGGGCCTAAACTTTTTACTGGCTCTACAAAGTAAGAATATTTCATTAAGTAGTGTCGAATCATTACATTAACTTCACTGATAGTATTTTCTCAAGTGCTCAACATTCCATGGTTGTGGCAAGGGCTCCCCTCACATTGTCTCGAGATGGTGTGTCCTGGGCCTATGACAACGTGTTACTCAATAAGGCCCCTCCTAGTTTGGCCTTAGTTTTCTCTTTGTCGGGTCTTGTGTCGGCAAGCTCACCTTTCTGAGGACTAAGTCCCCCTCTACAAATCTTCTCGTCCTGACCTATGAATTGTAATACTTGGCCATTTTATACTTGCAAGCGGTTGCTCAAAAAATGGCATCGTCCATTTTCTCTTTCACTATGTCAAGATTGTTCCTGAGGCCCCCCTCATTCCTTCCTAAGTCAAAATCCGTTGTCCTGTATATGGTCATCTCAATCTCGACTAGTATTATTGTCTTGGTCCCAAACACGAAGAGGAATGGAATTTCACTAGTGGGGGTCTTTACCGTGGTGTGGTATGCCCAAAGGATGTTTGGTAGTTCTTTGGACCAAAGGCCTTTGTAGTTCTGAAGTCTCTTCTTGATATTGCTCAAAAGCGTCATGTTGGTGACCTCCACTTGATTGTTGACTTATGGGTGAGCCAGGGAAGAGAAATGATTTTTGATCCCGAGTTCTGCACAGAATTCCCAAACCGGGCATTGTCAAACTGCTTGTTGTTGTTGGTGATTAGCACTCGAGGAATCCAGAACCAGCACCCGATTGATTTCCAAGTGAAGTCCCGATGTTTTTCTCAGTGATTTTGGCCAGGGATTCAGCTTCCACCCACTTTGTGAAGTAGTCAATGGCTACTACTAAGAACCTCATCTGCCCCTTTCATTAAGGAAGGAATATGATAATGTCAATTCCCCACTAGGCGAATGGCCATGGTCTGGCTATCGGGAATAGATCCTCTATGGGCTTTTTGGAGACATTGGCGAACCTTTGACATTTATCACACTTCTGAGTGAGCAGGCCTGCGTCCTTTAGCATAGAGGGCCAATAGTATCCTACCCTGATTGCTTTGTGGGCCATTACCCGGCCTCCCGAGTGGTTCCCACATATTCCCTCTTGTATCTCCTGAAGCACGTAATCGGCCTCCTCTTTGGATTGGCACCTGAGTAGGGGCAGGATGATGCTCTTCTTATAGAGGGTGTCACCGAGGAAGAGATATCGACTTGCCCTTATTTTCACCTTTCTTACCTTGTCCTTATTCTCGGGCAATTCACTGTTCTTCAAGTATTTTATAATCCGGTTGGCCTACTTGGGCTCAGGGCTAGCAATGTTGACTTCCTTACCTTCTTCTGCTTTGGTGTTTGGCCTAGGTAGACACTCTATAAAGATCCCCAGGTTGAGATATTTCACAATTGATGATGAGAGTCTGGCCAACCTTTTAGCTTTTTCATTATAACCCCATGGGACCCACTATATGGAAAAATGCTTAAATCAGGACTTCTCTTTCACTACCAGTGCATGATATTGCTTCATATGTTCATCATTTACCTCATATTTCCCTTATACTTGTCCAACCATGAGCTGGGAGTCGCTGTTGACTCTCACTCGCTTCGCTCCGAGGGTGAGGACAAGGAGTAACCAAGCGAGCATTGCTTCATACTCAGCCTCATTATTAGTTGCCTTAAACCCAAATTTGATGGCATACTCAAGCTCATTTTCTTATGGTGTGACCAAGATAACTCCTCCCCCACATACTTTGTTCATAGAGGAGCCATCGATATATACCACCCACTCTACTTGTCATGTTTCCTCTCCCCGGGTAGTGCTTCATGTGCTTCGCACTCCCTCCTGATGCATAAGTGTATTCAGCGATGAAGTCTGTTATTACTTGGCCCTTGATAGCTCCACGGGGGTGGTATTCGATGTCGAACTCGCTCAACTTTACTAACCACTTAACTAGTCTCCCAGAGGTCTCGGGTTTATGCAATATGGTCCTAAGTGGCTGATCAGTGAGCATCCGGATGGTGTGGGCCTAGAAGTAGGATCTTAGTCGTCGGGTTGTGACAACTAGTGCGAATGCCATATTCTCGACCCTCGGGTATCTTTTCCTGCCCCCTGAAAGCTCTACTAGTATAGTATATCGGCGCTTGCATCCCGCCTTCCTCTCTGATTAACACTAAACTGGCTGTCGTTCCCGATACTGATAAGTCCACATAGAACACCTCACCCTGCTTCAACTGATTGATCAATGGTAAGCAGCCGAGTTGGTCCTTAAGCTCTTGGATTACCTTATTGCATTCTTCGTCCTAGCAAAATACCTTTTTTAGTAGACAGAAAAATGGAAAGCACTTGTCTGTGGCCTGGGATATGAATCTTCTCAAAGTTGTGACCCTCCCAGCTAGTCGATGCACTTCTTTGGTGTTCCTTGGTGGTTGCATGTCGATTATGTTCTTAACCTTCTCAAGATTCGCTTTTATCCCTTGCTGGAAGACCATAAACCTAAGGAACTTCCTAGTAGATACTCCAAAAGCACATTTGTCAAGGTTGAGCTTCATTTTATACTTCCTCAGGGTCTAGAATGTCTTGCTCAAATTTGAAAGGTGTTGCTCAGTTATAAGGCTTTTCACCAGCATGTCGTCCATTTAGACTTCAACGTTCCTCCCAATCTAGCTTTTAAAAATCTCATTTACGGGTCTTTGGTAGGTTGCTCCTGCATTTTTTAACCGAAAGGGCATGAGCTTGTAGCAATAAAGCCCCCAGCCAGTGATGAAAGTTCTTTTCTTCTGTTCAGACTCGTGCATCTTTATCTAGTTATACCCCGAGAACACATCCTGAAGTTGAGTCTAGTGGCCAGCCATCAAGTCCACCAGAGTGTCAATCCTTGAGAGTGGGAAGCTATCTTTGGGACACGTTTTGTTGAGATCGGTGAAGTTGACACACATAGGCCACTTCTCATTAGGCTTTCGTATCATAACTAAAATTTTTTAACCAGTCAAGGTAGTGAATCTCCCTTACGAAGTGGGCTTTGAGCAATTTCTCCACTTACTTGGCAATGGACCGGTTTCTTTCTAAGGCAAAGTTTCTTTTTTTCTACTTGACAGGCCTCAAGGTTAGGTTTACATTGAGCCGGTGTACTACCAGTTGGGGGTCTATCCCTGGCATGTCCTCATGCGTCCAGGAAAACACGTCTCGATTCTTGATGAGGAAGCTTTACAATCACCTCTTGAAACCTTCTAGAAGGTCTGACCCCCAGTCAAGTTACTCGGTCAGGTGTTGTTGAGTCAAGGATAATACTCTCTAGTTTTCCTCCTGGTTCTGCTACTATCAGGGTCTTCTCGTCTCAAACTTCTAGATTATCGATTGACATGATCTCCTTTGGGGCTAACTCCCCTTTGAGTAAAGCCACATAACATTCTCGGGCTACCACCTGATCCCCCTGACTTCCCCAACTCCTCCTTCAGTAGGAAAATGCATCAAAAGGTGGTAGGTCGAGGTGACTGCTCTCAGTCGGTTGGGTGTTGGCCTTCCAAGGATTGCGTTATAGGTAAAGAGCCAATTGACCACCAAGAAATCAACTACCCCAGTGAACTGCCGATCACCCACCCCGGTAGTGATTGGTAAGCCGACGGTCCCGAGTAGGAGCAGCCTATCACATGTGAATCCGACCAAGAGTGTTTGGACAGGCTTGAATTTGTCTCATCAAATACCCATATGGTTGAAGGTTGGGAGATAGAGAATATCTGTCGAGCTCTCATTGTCAATGAGGACATGGTACGTGATGCAGTTTGAGATAACCAACGTCACTACTAGCGTGTCGTCATGCGACTGACTCACTCCTCGACGTCCTTTGCAGAGAAGGTAATGGGGGGATGCTCTACCTTGTGATACTTAGTCAGTCTCTTTGTCACCATCATTTATCGATCTCTTTTTACGTGAATATGCCTTACATGTGACCTTCTTACTGAGCTAGACTCTCCTCTCCCTGGAAACCCTCCAACTATCACTCTAACTTCTCTTATCGGTCATTCTGGCCTTCTCTCTTCCCGAATAGGAGGGTCCCAGCTGGTATCTTCACGCCTAACTAGGGGCTGCCCTACAACAAATCTTTGTAGCTGCCCTCATTGGATAAGTGTTTTTATCTTCTCCTTCAAGTCAAAGCAGTTGTTCGTGTCATGATTGTGATCCCAGTGAAAACGATAATACTTGTCACGATTTCTCTTTTCTGGTGCGGCCTAGATTCTCTCAGTCTATTTGATGCTCAGGTCATCCTTGAGGTGTAGAAACACCTGTTTCATGGGCGTATTAAGGGGGGTGTAGTTCTAGAACCTGCTTGGGGGGAGATTGACCCAAGGCTTGGCCCCATCATTATTGTTGTCTCGCCTTGCTCGAGTGCCCATTTCTTCCCAAGTAGCTTGCTACTCCCTTTTCCTTTTATCCAACTGTGAGCTAGCCCCAATGCCCTGCTCTCGTCATGTGTTGAGAGTGTCTTTAGCATTCATGTGTTTTTGTGCATTCATCATGAGGTCGGTCATGCGGGACGGGAGATTTTTTAAGAGAGAGAGAAGATGAACTTGAAGGACAGTAACCCCGCCATGAGAGCGGCCACAATCACCTTTTCCTCAGCATCGTCTACCTGCAACATCTCTTTATTGAACTGGAACACATAATCTTGGAGGAACTCGCCTTTGCTTTATTTGATATTTAACAAGTGGTGAGCTTCTGATGTCTTTGGCCACCTATGAAGTAGCTGACGAATTATCAACTCAATTCTGTGAAAAATTTGAGATCCTCATGGGCTTCAACCGACTGAACCAAATGATTTCATCGAAGAAAGGTCGGGCACATGATTTCATCGGGAGTTGCTTGGAGGTTCATATGCATCTTATACGCTTTCAAATGGTCAAGAGGGTCCCTACCACCATCAAACATTTCCATCTAAGGTGGCTTAAATTTATCGGGTAGAATCTAAGTCATCACCTCTGAAGTGAATGGATGGTCCGTCCTTTGGATCAGTTTGTCGATGATGACCGAGGCTTTTTCCTTGATGGTTTCTTTCATGGTTGTCATCTCCCTTCTTACATCCTCCAACTTTTCCTCCCAGAGGTCAAGGGTATGAATCTTCTCCCCGAGCTAGCTCGCCTCTCAGAACCGAGATGTCGTGGTGCCTCCTGCTTTGTCATCTTGTCCCTGGTCACCATCACGACTTCTGGCTGGAGGGGCATGGGGTCCCCCCCGTCTCGCGTCCTAATTGTCGAGCTTACATCTTCGGCTTTTTAGCTCCTATATGATTTCTCGGTTTTGTTCCATTAATAGTTACACACTTATCGTTAAACCTTGAATCCTTTACTCGAGGACACCTACCCGTGGAGTTTCACAACGTACTCCATCGGAGACGAAGGTTTCTTGCCTGTCTACTCCGGCACCAGGGTCGTGTTGAGCCGTCATTGACCTGGTCTCAACCACGCAGACCTCAGGTTCTCAGAGAAATCCTCTTTCCCACAAATGACTCCAACTAATGGTGTATTAGACCTGAAGTGCTCTTACACCTGTTAGATGATCACACAGCTGACCCAAGTCTTTGACAAAATGGACCCTGCACAGCACCAAAAGAGAAAGAGTCAAGAAGCTAGACACCAACGGGGTGCTAGTCTTAAGC
>JAOXJP010149970.1:0-13137 GCA_025762735.1 Platanus orientalis | reverse complement strand
ATATATATATATATATATATATATATATATATATATATATATGGAAAAATAAAAGAATGTATTAAAAATTGATTGAGAGATTTTAGAGAGGATAAGAATTGATCCATTTATTCTCTCTATTACCTTTGATAGTATGTGCAAGAAAGGAAAATATTGGTTAAAAAACAATATTTTTATGAAAGAATTTTTTTTTTTTGATATATAAAGTGATATTTATGAATAGAAATTTTAGGTTGGGGAGTTAAGAAGTGGAGAGTGAGGCATCCAAGATAAGTAATAAAAAAAAATGTTTAAGAGGGGATCTAATACTTTGAAAATATGCCTAATTAGTTAAATTTGGGCTTAAAATGGGCCTAAAACTGTCCTATTTCTATTGGGCTAAGCTATACCAATTTTGGGCAAGGCTAAACCATATTTTATATCTATTTCGGGCCGAGCTGGGCCAAGCTATATTTGATTACTACTTCGGGCCAGGCCAGGCTGAGTTCGGGCTAAAAGTGAGTCTGCCCGAACTCAGCACAAATGAAACTTCGGGCCTGAAATTTAGGCCCAAACTCAGCCCAACCCAAAGTTACATTATCTCAGCCTGACTATTTTTCGGGTTAGACATGTCGGGCTTCAGACTAGCCTGGTCCAAGTGACACCCTTAATGATCTGCTACACACAAAAGAAGCACAACAATCTGTGTGCCTAGCAAACCAAACTTGTGTTGTTCTCTCTCTTACAAAGATGTTATAATGCACTCTATGATGCTTAATTTCTCGGATGTTGAATGTAAGAGGGACAAAATATTTATAGATTATTCATGATTGTTCATAACAGACATAGAGGCATAACTTATGACTGTTCAGAATAGACACGAGTGCAAAAGATGTGAACGAGTAGATACATTTGTGTTTGTTCAGAGCAAACACGAGGGAACAAGGGAGATTTAATGGACATATTTATGATTGTTCGATTTGGAATAGTCACGAGGGTAAAAGGGTAAAACACATGAATGAATAGACATGCCCCACAGGTTAACCATTTTGGGAGATAAAAATAAGAAAAAATTATTTAAGTTTTCTCATTGACCCAACTCGGCCCGGTTCAGTGCAATGCAATGTGCACGTGTGTGTGTCTGAGTTTGACCCATATTGGCTACGTCCTCCCCCTTCTCACAAAATTGTGGTGCCCCATGGGGCCCAAGTTTATCTCTAAAGCTATTGTATATAAACCTCCAAACTTTTCAAAGCTAACCAATGAGGGACTATTAAAGTTTTACACCCTTTAACTAGTGTTCAATCAGGCACTTTTGGAGACAATTTCTCATTCACCCATTAATGGTTTCGAGCAATCAACTATATGACATTATTCTCCTCATTGAGCGGAACATTATTTACCCATGTGGACCCGCCTCAAACATCTTATTGGTCCCACTTTTATTTTGGCTTAAAGATGACTAATAGCCATATTTCAAAATTTGACCACAGTCAAAACCATTTCTAACAATCCCCCACATGAATGAAATTGGCTTATAACATTGCAAATGAAAATGCAGATGCATATACACACACGCACACATATACACACACAAATTACTTTTTAAAAGTTGTTGTATAGGGAGAGGTAGCTGGTAGCTTTGAGTCTTCCTTTGTGAAAGACTATCGAATTTACTTGCTAACTAGTGAACATGATGTCTTAAGTTGTTCAACCGTTTGTGTAAACCAAGACAATAAAATTCATGTAGCTTCTTTCTGAATATAGTTGATTCTAATGATTGTGTTCATTTTGGCCTTGAACAACACTTGAATTTCATGACTGTTTTAGAGAATTTACCTCACAATTCTCATAGAAGTGGCCCTTTCATACTCATATAGGTAATTCCTATTCAGAGTATCCTGTCATACTCTACTTGAATTTCCAAGGTATAAGAATTATTAAAACCATATTTACCCTAATCTTCATTGTTGGTATCACTATTTTATCATAGGAGTGGGTAGGAGAAGTTTTCTCCGTAGTGATATTACTAAGTCACACACAATTTGCTTGTCCCTTTGAACCTAGATCTTGGGATCTCTAGTTAGCTAGGTGGGGTTGCCATTATGGCTATTTTTAAGACATAGGCTTTATATTCATTCCCCTCAATGAGCAATTTACTTGATCTTTAGTTAAACATTTTGTTAATGGATCCGCAATATTATCTTTTGACTTTATGTAATTAATGAAAATAATTTCATGTGAGATCAACTTCTTTATGGTATTGTGTCTTCGGTGAATATGTCAAGACTTACCATTATACATGACTTTATCATATAATGACATGGTCATTTGTGGTACCTTTACCATACACACATTTGTCACATTTATTAATTTTAAACCCATTTGACATCATTATATTGTCAAATTTTGTATGCCTTTTCTAAGTCTTATCTCATTCGTTTTAGGGAAATGGATCACCACCTTTGCTAAACATCCTACATTTTTAAGAATTTATGGAAGGTGTTCGACCTTTCCATAATTCATAAGGTGTCATATTACGACTACCTGTGCCTGACCTCATAAAATACAAGTAATCATCTTGAATCCTCTCCAAGTTGGTCGTCCTACCCACCATCTTGGCTTAAGTAGGGAGAGAGACAAGCCCCTGAAAACATGAAAATTGGTGTGCAAACCAGTGAAGATCATAAGCTTTAATATGAAAATGGTTATTTCTCCTCCACACCAAATGACCACTCCGAAGAGAACATAAATACTCTCATGCCTCTCTCACACTAGCAACCCATCATCCATTAAGGTCTGCTTTCTAAATAAGTGGTCTGGGATGAGGACAAGTTTATAAGTAAAACAAAATACATTAGCAGGCTGCAACACCATTTTTACCTGCTGATTCTTCAGAGTATTGATATATGTAATGGTACGGAGATTCCTTTCTCCTCTTTGGTAAATGGTTATATGGGAAATGAAGCCCCAACCATGCACAAAAGTATTGAAGAGGGAAATGTACTAGCTTTTCCCCTATCTGACCTTCTTTAAGACCTACTTCCACAATATCAAGTAAGCCATTGTACAAGCAACAAAGATTGGGGACTACTAGGTTCATGCGGATCCCATCGGCTAGATTTATTGCATCAATGAATACGCCAAGATGTATGCGCTCACCCACACTGCTTAGGAGAGCCCACCCATTAAAAAAAGCCGCATAAACTTCGGCCAAGAATGCAAGACCGTCAAGGTCGACACTACATTGAATATTTTATTTGGTCCATGGCAAAGGTTTGCCTCCAGCGGTCATACTTGAGGGACTCTATGAAATGCGTCCGAGCCAATTGACATACGAGACGTTTATGTTATTAAATTCAGAGAATATCTGAAATAATTTTCGATATGTGGTGAAAAGTGTCTCGAAGTGATTATTAAAAAGGATGTACTCCTCCATCAGTCTCCCCTCAAGGGACAAATGGCTTATGTCAATAAATTCTCACAACAAGATGCCTAGCATGCCATATTGATATAAAAAGATGTTGGTGTTAGGGCACCATCTTGAAATCGCCTCTGCCACCATTGCATGATGCTTATTAAAGCTGTCGGTGGAACCACATAATGCTTTAGCCATGCCAACAACATCTATCTATGTACGGTAGTGGTCAAGGCAATGCCCGATGAGAGCTTCTCATCTACTCCCACCACTTGAGAAAGAAGAAGATCCCTTATAGAGCCGGTCTACCCATTTATCTTCTCCCAAGTGGATATTTCAGATTAAACTCCTAAGATCACTGGTAATGGAGTCTTTGAGAGTTTTCCCTTCTTTAATGGAGGGTAGTAGGGTTTCACGAATCGAGTTATCCTGATGGGCATGGTCATCTAAGAGACATCAACCCTTACAAACAATTCTGATAAATTCTGGTGGGCTCAGTGCGTGTTTGGTCACAGGATCAACAAACTCTGGAGCGAGAAGACTTCGGTTGCACGCTCATTCATGAGTTTGACGAATAGGAAAAAGAAAGCTTTCACAATACTCTCGGTCGTATAGAATTCTCCTTCTAGGTACCATTACTCTACAAAGAAAAGAAAGTCAAGATTAGATGTGGATACAGATGAAATGTGTATATTTTTTTAACACTTTACAAAATTTGCACGAATGAGTGCTCTTAGTGAATGAATGCAACTTATTGTTCACATTCACGCATGTCTCTACAATGGCTCAAATTCGGCATCATAACACCTCATAACGGGCAAATGACCAAATTTTTACCCATTCACTCCCAGCATCCTGTCTAGCAAGGAGACCACAAATGAGAGGTGTCTCAACCCATGAATGGACACAGGAAAAGCCTTTCGCAACCACTCAAGCCAACCCTAAGGAGGCGAATGGTTCGCTGAAAGCCCTAGTCGTCGCCTAAGACAAAGACCGGAGTTCTCAAATGTGTTTTAAAGCCTAAAACTCCAAAATCTTTATAAAATCCACTAAAATTGTGCCAAGATGCTCGTTTTAGCAATATAAGGCTTTCTAACCTACTAGATTCAAGATTTGAGACCTCAAAACTAACCAATATGAAAAAGGGGTTTTTGAGTGTTCAAAATCAAGAAAGTTAAACAAACTTCATGGACAAGGGTTCAAATACCTTTAAGAAGGTATATAAATGATCATGAAGATGAAAACAAAGGTTGGAATTAAATTTTTCGTTACAAAATCACACATGCAAGAAGATTTAAGTGCTCTGTAATAGAGATTTTGCACAAATAAGAGGTTCAAATGAAATAGGGAAGAAGAAGACCAAGCTTTTATAACCGGTAGGGGTAAGTTGGTCCAACCACAAGGAATTTAAAAGAACCTACCTATTTATAAGGGTAGAATGGTCTTTTCATTTGCCAGCTACCAAGGGAAAGTAACCGAAGAGACATGCATCGTTAGCGATCATTGCTCCTCGAGAAACGAATTTTGAGTCATGGTGCGCGAATGAGAAATATAAATCTCATTCGCCCATAAATATCTAAGCAAATGAGATGTTTAACCATGTATTTGCTAAAAGTTTTCAGTTAGGCGAATGAAAAATCATTTCCATTTGCCACTACTGAAATTTAAAATCGCTCAAAGTTTGCAGAAGGCAGAAAAGCTGAGAGTTTTATTTGATCTTTGTACCATGTTTGGCTTTCAGATATCAAAATTTGGTTCAACTCTATTGATTTTTTCTAAAAGGAAGGGAGGGGGATATGACCAACTCTATTCTTGCAGAAGTAGTTGGGATTTATAAATATGAATTTTGATAGAGTGTTTGGTTCCCATATTACAGAAAAGAACTAAGTTTCCCTAGCCTGAAACCCTATTTCACACCAATAAATACTGGTATCCTCTTGGGTAAAGTAAGTGAATTTTTTGATTATTCAATAGAAACACAAAGAAAATATTTAAGGGGAGTACATATCACCGACAACCAAAATAGAGAAGGCATACATATTAAATCAACAAAGAAGATTAAATGAAAGCTTTGAGCTTGTCATGAAATTCTTGAGAGAGGGGAACTTGCTATTGCAGAACGAGTTCAACTTCAGACCACTCAGCCACTTCTTCAGTGCATGCTCCATCATTAACATTCTCTTGCCTTGTAGCCAAGATATCTTTAACCCATGAAATCAAGTGTTCGTTGTTCTCAGTAGCACATTCACTATCCTCCAGAATGACGTAGCAAACATTCATTCGGTCCCAAAGATGCGTATATTTTAACTTGACATAATGAAAACGTTTTGCCAATACCGCCAATTCTGCACTTGCAAAATTCTCCAGACGTGCAATCTCATCATGTTCCTTTTTAAGACTGACTGCTTTTGCTTCAAATTCTACTACGAAGGCTTTAAGACCAGGAGTGGGTTGAGAAAGCTTTAGAGTCTCCTCAGCCGGTGCTATAGCAGATGATGAATTCAAAAGAGACCCCACAGTCCGCCTAATCCCTGCATTCTTAAAGTACCCCTCTATGTCATTCAGGCAGGACAAGACTCTAGCCTAGGTACACGGGAGTGCAATCACCGCAAGCTCCATAGTAGTAAGATCTTGCAAAAGATGAACATGAGCATCAAACGCCTATTTTGGGTTCTCATAAAAATCTTCTAATTCATGTTCATTGAAGTCGTCTATGGGTGGAATTTTCTCATCCTCAAAAGAAAGCTTTGCACTTCAAAATAGCAAGTCAAAATTCAAAATATCTATACTACCTCCACTAAAAATAATTACCTGGTTTCTGGGATAGGCTCTGGTGTAGGTGCTGGGTTAGGTTCAGGTTCAAGCGATGGACCAGGATCTGGTATTGGGTGTTCATCCTCAGAGTCCGACGAGTCAGCTATTATAAGCACAAGATCATGACAACAATCTAGTCTTGTTGCAGGCCTTGATCCCAGGTTAGTCCAAGATTTGAGTCTTATTCGCCTAGGAGTGATGTCATCAGAATTAGATGATTCACCCCTTCTCATGTTGGAAGACTTTCTCTTGGGTGCCATTTCCTGAAAGAAATAAAAGAAACAAGATTTTCTTCAATGAGAAGTAATTCCCGTGAATAGAGTTCAAAAGTGGGCAAATGAGCACTAACTAATCACATTCGCACACACTAGTCTATGCAACAAAGTGCATGGATGATGGAAGAATCTGAACTTGTAAATGAATGCAAGGAGAATTATTTGCAACTCACTCAAGCAGATGGTCACAGGATAAACCTGGAGGTCTCGAATGAGCTACCGAAGATGTGATCATCCCTGGAAAATATAATTGGAAGTCTGAACAAAAGAAACGAAGTATTTAGAATCAAAAATATGAAATCTTTTCTAAAGATTCTCCAGAATCCTACCAAAGGTTCTCCTTGACCGTACAAGAAGAAATCAAGCTTAGAAAGAAAATAGATATTTCTCACATTTCATATGATTAACATTAAGAAAAGAAAGATGAAGAACATGAAACTCATTTTGCAAAGATGATGTTTCAAAAAAGAAATTCTAATTAAAAAGGTGAGCTGAAGAAGAAGAAAAAAGGTTTATATTCTTGTGGAAGGGTATATTTGTCAAGATATAGAGAATTTGAAAAGTCCTGGGAACTAATAAAGAAAGAATATTAAAAGGAGTAACTAAAGACCGTTATTTTGGCATCAAAAAATGCACCGTCTCCTTGCACTTGCAACGCATTTTCTGAGGGGGCAACTGTAAAAACTTAAAGTGAGCATGAATAAATAAATAACCTAACATTCACAACACTTGGGTCTGGTGAATGGAGAATCATCATTTCATTTGCCAAAAGCAAAGACTCTCAGATACTTGCCTTCACCACCAAAAGTGTGCACGAATGCAATGTTCATGTTCGCACACTATGAAAATCAAAAACTGAAATTTGATGTTATCTTTTTTCAGGTTGGATATTTTGGATAGCCATGACTCCAATGAGTTCCCTAACCACCCCAGAGACTCAAGAAGGTGTATTTTTCGTATAAAAGAATCACCTATATCTTTGGGATAAGGATTAAAGAATCCCACTTCAACAAAGAAGCCATAAATGAGATAAAGTTCTTCCCCAATGAGGACTGTCTTTAAACTTTTTTTTTGCTACTATAAATACCTCCAAAGATGCACAAGAAAACAAGTTTTGAAAGTTCTGAGAAGTCTTAGGAAGTTTGGAAGATCCACAGTGAGCACCACATCCTCAATCAAACCTCACTCTCATAATCCAGGCAAGCTACACTCCATCTCTTTGAAAAAGTTCACAAGTTCATGTACCTTTCTTCCAAAAGAGGAAAAAACAAGTCCGTTATACCTCTGCAATTTCTCAAAGGAAGACACTACGATAAGCTTAATGAAAAATTAGGCTATGGTTAGGTAAATTTACTAACGTATGAGCAGTGAAGTTTGTAATCACATAGATCAAATAAAAGGAATATTATCTTCTCTTCTACTTCTTCTTATCTTTTATGTTTATACAACTTCTTCTTTATAAAACAAGGTGAGAAACTTAAGGTTTAATCAGAGGTTTGTTGTATTAAACAACAATAAATAACAAGTCTCTCAGGCTTGGAGTATTAGTCCCCACCTATAAAAATAGTAAACTAGCCCCTAAAACCGCTAGGTAATTTATTCAATGAATTTCACCTCATAAAAGAAACGACTCAAAATTTGGTGTTACAGATCAAATCAGAGGTTCTCGGGTGTTTTTTTTTTTTTTTTTTTTTGAGAGAAATCAACACTTTTGGATTGATCCAAAGTGACAAAACTCACCAGAAACGAGTCTAACAACGGCTATAAAATCTTGCAAAAATGAAAAATAATGAATATAGATCTAAAAGAACCGTTATAGATGATTCTCATTCAATAGCTAATAGGTCCTAAGCCCTTTATAAATTAGGGTGAGCGCTAGAAAGTAAGAGAGAACTCTTTTGAATATTTTTGAAGAAATACGTTGCTCTAATCTTCTCCAAAGTTCTGAGAGAGATTTTGATCTCCATAAAAGTGCTCATAACTCCTTAAACTGAGATAGGAGAGAGACCGATTCAGCTGCCTCCTTATTCTTGCTAAGCCATATCTTTAAGAGGCAACGTCAAGAGTTATTCCATCAGAAACTCGAACGAGATTCGAAAGTTACATTTTGCTCAAAAGGAGCGATCCCACACTATGTGTATATGGATCATTAACCTTCAAAGAGGTATGTTATGCTAAGTTAATTTAATATTTACTTGTGATTACTTTCGTTGGAGACACTGAGAGTTTGGCACTATCGTCGGAGATACCAGTAGTGTAAACCTAAGCACCTCATCGAAGGTGTAGATCATTCCCGCTGAAGACACTAGGAATAGACCCAACACTATTGTCGAAGACACCAATAGTATAGATTTGACACTTCTGCCGGAGACATCGAAAGTGTAGACCACACTCATCAGAGACATCAAGTGTAGTAAATAGGCCTCATTTAATTTTAGCCTTAATTGTAATTGATTTAATTTTAATAAAATTATATAGCTCAGTGTGAGCTTTTGAAAGTGGACATAGGCCTTGTGTCGAACCACTATAAATTTGTTGTGTTGTATGCTTGATGTTTGTCATGAGATTGTTGTATTTATTTTATTACATCAATTGATTAGCCATTGTACTTGTGCACATAATGCTTGGAACTAAAAATGACTTATAAAATTAAGTATAAGGAATCTATTAGCCCTGTTCCCGCTCTGCTATAGGTAACACTATAGTGTATGACGGAACCTCGTGGTCTATGATATGTTCATAGATATTTAATATATGTATCAAAAAAACTTCATCAAAGTTAAACAAGATTAAGTAAATCAAGAAAAAGTGAATTAAAATAGAATTATCCTATTCACCCCCCTCTAGGAACTTTATTGAACTTTCACAATACATGATATACATTAAGCATCTGATCACTTGTGAGTATTTGTATTGTAATACATAGTTTTCCTTATTTTTCATCAACCTTAGGTTGGAATGGGTACTAAATCACATTCGAACATTTTGAATATTCTCAATATAGTTAGATTATAAAATCAAAATACCATTATCATCTCTGATTATCATGATTCTCATAATAACTTTCATAACCTTTAGGACCTGTTATGTCAAATACCGATGAAAGAAACCTCTTTGTGTCCTCAACATAGTATATATCAGATATGAAGAAGAGCATGTCATCTATATATAAACTGATTATCACACATGACTCTCCATTATTCTTTGAATAAATACATATTTTTTCGTTACTGAATTTAAATCCATTGCCAGTAAGAGTTTATTAGAATTGGTCATGCCATTGCTTGTGTGCTTGCTTTAATCCTTATAAAGATGTTATCATCTTGTATCCTTTCTTTTATTGTCTAATAATAAGATATCCTTATGGCTGATCCATGTAAATATCTTTTTCTAGTTGATCATTCAAGAATGAAATTTTTACATCCATTTGATGTGTGATTAGATTCATGATTGCATCCATAACCATCAATAACCTAATAATTGAGATCTATGCTATTGGGGCATAGGTATCAAAGTAGTGAAAATCTTTCTTTTACTTCAACCGTTTAGCCACTAACCAGGCTGTACCAGTGTTTAAAAACTCGGATAGGTCGGGTGACTCAGAAATCTACCAATCCAAGTTTTTTTGGTTACTCATCCTGGTTACCAGCTGGTCAACACAAAAATATATTAATATATTAAAATTCGACACCTCAAAAGTATCCTTAAATACAAAAACTTTTAAAATTCTTACCAACCAATTTTCCAACAACCAATCCCATATTTTAAGGCATTTATTCTACTTTTCGTCTCTATCTAATCAATCCCATGCTTTGTTTTCCCCACTTCCCAAGGTTTTGTATTATCTTTTAAAAAAATCTTTTTTAAACCTCTATTTTTCTCTGTGCTAAGTCGTATTTGTTTTGGCTATGTTTATGCGATGGAGTTGCTTCATCGTTTTCTCTCACTGAGAAAACTTGCATAGTTGCACAATATAACACAACATGATTTCTTCAAGCCCATCGTCAGCTACAATGAATTGGAGTCCATGATCATCTCCGGCAACACATACCGCATTATCTTGATGCCGGAATAGGTTGCTATGGAGCCATTGTCAAGGCCATGTCTTCCCTGGATAGATAGAATATCGATGTTGTTTCCTTTTAATGGAGGATGATTGAAGAAGATCTCTCCCTAATTTCTTGCTTCCATTCTTTTTGTTTTCAAATTTTAATGTTAAAAACGTAATACTAGACTTGACACCAAGTTATTCGTCCGAGTGTTTGCAAAACTCGTTTCAGTTATTCGAGAAGATTGACAGAGTCATCGAGTAACAAGGTTGCTGACGTTATCCTGGTTTTGATACCGAGTTAACCAGAAACTTTGCCGAGTCGAGTAACTCGGCCGAGTTTTCCGATTAACCAGCGAGTTTTTAATCACTGGGCTGTACCCATCTGTCACATGCTCAATTTATTTTGGTTGTAAATATCCATAAGTCAACATATGATAAATTTTACTCTTTTGATATGTTTATAAAGTGAAGCTCACTTATTAAAATTTTTTGAATGGAAAGTCATAGATGGGAGGTGATTGAGCAAGAAGGTCTATAGCCATGAATGTAGATCCTGTGCGTAAAAAACTGTATTGGTACCTGTTTTATAGGTATCGATAGAATACGTACACTGGATCAAACAAATTCCTAAGCAACGGTTTTTCTGCAGAGTCTATAATGCAGACCATGGACTCTAGTTTCTTCTTCTTTTTTGTTAGGGTACACTCGGTGCCCGCTTGACTGCTGCACTTAAAGCGTGGGATCCACAATGCATGGGATGATGCAGAGGATAGTATACACTGTAGAAATTGCTGACAAAGGGATTCGACTCTTAACCACCCTCGTAGAAGAACTATACCACAGCCATGCGAGCATGAGGGCAACTCTAGTATGATCTATGCTTACGATCACAGCATTTTCAAGAGGTGCAACACAGCTCGAGCTCAGCTCAACCTCGACTTATCAAACCCAAACTTTTGCTTGACTTAGGCTGAGATGTTCAAGACTCAAGTTTGCACTTGGGTTTAGAAGCACAAACCCAACCTTAGATAGGTCTGGCTTGGCTTGACGACTAAAGTAACTTGAATCTAATCCCTAAAAGTAAATTTATGCTTATTTTAGTTAATATAATTTTTTAATAATCTCTTATCAGATTTACTGGTTTGACTTATTTAGATGCTCATGTTATATAGGTGTTTAATGGGACATACACAGATATAGCTATTATTGTATTAACAAAGACTTTCTCTGCTCAGAATAAAAATAAAAATAAAAAATCTCTGCTCTACCGACTTTGACACAACCGATCCAACCTTACACAAACCTGAGCAGTTTTTCAAATTTATTAGAGGTTACATTTATCTTCTTCTTTTTTTTTTTTCCATCAATTTTATAGGACCTTTTGCATCACATTATAATAAAGAAACCTGTTAAATTTCTTCCCAAGAATAACCATTTTATAAAACTTTTTTTTTTTTTTTTTTCAAATCTTAATTTACATCATTCGCACACAAGTTCATTTGATAGGGGTAGCACAATATCGACTAGAGTTATGCATTTAGACAAGTAAAGACAATGTTTTCCGTCCGCTATTATTTGGCAATTCAAATGGCTTAGTATAGCCATTCTAGATGGTGATGACTTGAACCGACTATTTAGTTCATGTATGTTTTTCTTTTTTTTTAATAATGGGAAATTTGCCATATTGGATCCAAGTTTTACCAAAATTGAAAAATAGTGTGGTAAACCAAAACCTTGCCTAAAATGGACTTTTAAAGGATAAAGTTGTAAAAAAAGACAGCTAATTATAGTTGTTAATTTTTTTTTGGTTCTTTATTATTACTGCTAATTATTTATCAAAATTTTCAAATGAATCAAATTGACAAAAATCATCAACCACAAGTAATACAACCTCTTCATCGTCCCCTTATTCACCTCCACCGCCAGCATCATAACCATTGTCGTGAAAGGAGATCACCGTGATCAGAGTTTTTTTTTTTTGGAAGGAGATGAATCAACGCCGCCATCGTCATGGAAGCCGCAAGCCTGGAAAACGACAGGACTAAGGTAGAAGTGTGACGAAGGAGGTGGTATCCTCTCCTACTTGCAAGACCGTCTTGTGGCAATTGCACATTAGTGGTACATGTGCATTGCAGACTATTGTAAGATGGTCTTGCGAGCAGGAAAAAATCCTGAAATTAGAGCTTGGATTGGAGATAAAAGAGGGGTTATATTCTATTTTTCTTCCCCTTCTTCCTTTTCTATTTTTATTTTATTCTCTAATTAGGCTTGAAATCAATCAGAGAAAGAGTTTAGTAACCTTGTAGATAACAGGTATGATTCCTGGGTATGTACGTAATATTTATTATTAGACAAAGTGAGGAGAAAACAACATCTCCATATATCACTCCTTCCATTAATGTATGATCCATGACAATACTCTCTCTCTCTCTCTCTCTCTCTCTCTCTTTTGATGGAAGAAGTTGCAGATCCCATACTCTATCCATCTTACTATGTTGATCAAAGGATAAATGATCTCATTTGGTTTCATTCTCCTGCTTCAAAGGCGGTGATGATGGAAATTATTAATCACCGTTCGCTGTGGCGTCGGATGGCAACGG
>JAOXJP010149969.1:0-27147 GCA_025762735.1 Platanus orientalis | reverse complement strand
CTGGTTTTTTAGGCATGTTTCTATTTTTTCGTTATTTGCTTTCCAATTTCGTTTTAGCACGAAATAGTATTTATGTGACATTATAATTCAAAGGAAAACATCTTGGAATTAATAATATTTTCAGAAGAATTCTTCTTTTTTTCTATTCTGCTGCGTCAGAAAGTCCTTGCCGGATTCTATCAATTGGAGGGACAAGGGTGCCGTCGTTGAAGTCAAAGATCAAGGAAATTACGTTAAGTTCTTAAAAAAAACACGATTTTCCCTTATTTTGATCTAATTTCTTTCTTAATTGTTTTTGTTTGTATCTTAATTATGAATCACACGTTCTCTAGTCTTTATCGTTTATTCATCATTTTCTTGATGAGAAAGCAAAGACTAAAAGAAAGCAAAGGGGCACATATGCTTTGTTTTAACTATCACCATCCGAATTTTTTTTCTTTAAAATGTGAATTGGGTCTTCATGTTTCTGCTTTTCATGTCTAGATTCCTTGAATTTAATGGTGGGTGTGTTCTTGGCTCTGTTTATGGCTGGCTAGTTCAATCTAACACAGTAGCCTTTACTCTTCAACATTCTTTGTTTCTTGCAAAGTGACTTTGTCGACTGTGATTGAGTTGTTTCGTTATAATTAAAAAAGAAAATTTCTTTATTGAAGGGAGTTGTTGGGCGCTCTCGACGATTGCTGCGGTGGAAGGGATAAGCAAGATTGTAACAGGGGATCTCATATCTCTGTCAGAGCAAGAGTTGGTGGGCTGTTACACATCCTATAACGAGGGATGCAATGGAGGACTCGTGGACTACGCCTTCGAGGTTGAAGAGCCACTGCTATGCTGCCTATAGTTTTTTTTTTTTATATTTAGACATACTTTAGATATAGTTTTGAAAACATTGTCTAAAGTATGACACTATAAGCAACATTTTCAAAATGCTAGCTATAGTGACTTTAAAACGCTAGTTATACCCTTTTTGCCAACGTTTTAAAAATGTTGGCTAAAGTTTCTGACTTTTCCCTATGTGGCTCGAGACAACGTTTAAAAAACCCTGGGAACGGCCATTTTTGTTGTAGTGATGATTTTTCCTGTCTCTTATGATTCTCATTTTAAGCATCTGTTTACTTTCTCCAAAGTTCTTCATCTCAAACTCCTTTAACAACTATTTCTTCAAGTTGTTTATTTTATGTATGCTTGAACCTACTACAAGAATATCATCCATGCACAAAAGTAGAATAGGGTACCCATCATCAAATGTTTTGTGATAACAATAATGGTCCACATGACATCTTCTATACCCATTTTTCGACATGAACCTGTCAAACTTGAGGTACCATTGCATTAGAGATTATTTAAACCCGTATAAGTTCCTCTTGAGCTTGCACACCCTTTTTCCTTGCCTTTTTACTTCATACCCATGTGGTTGCTACATGTAGATGTCTTCTTCGAAGTCACCAAAGAG
The DNA here is from genome assembly GCA_025762735.1 of Platanus orientalis. Lineage (NCBI taxonomy): Eukaryota > Viridiplantae > Streptophyta > Magnoliopsida > Proteales > Platanaceae > Platanus > Platanus orientalis. The sequence continues at coordinate 25,697 of JAOXJP010149969.1, read as the reverse complement.
AAAAACTATCTTCACATATAACTGTTCAAGGTGTAGATCTTCCATTGCCGTAATACTTAGCACTACTCTACTGGTGGTCATCTTCATAACTGGAGAAAATAGTTTAGAGTAGTCAACACATTTCCTTTGTTGATACCCCTTCACAATTAAGCCCAATTTTTATGCACACAAAAGAGGTGCGCATGAACTAGGGGGCTGATGCATCAACACCGAAAAGTGATTTACACTTTTTACGGGTGCGTTTATCACTTTTTGGCACTGGTGTGTCTACCCCCTGGTCTATGCGCACAATTTGCACACCTATTTTGTGCACACAAAATGCAGAGGATTCATAACTAGCCTAGCCTTGTATAGTTTGCTTTCATCATGCTCTTCCTTTAACCTGTACACCCATTTGTTGTCTAGTGCCTTCTTTCCCGCAGGTAGTGGAATTAAGTCTCATGTCAGATTTATAATCAAAGACTTCATCTCCTCATCCTTGACATGCTCCCACTTAGTTCTTGTATCAACATCTAATGCTTCATAGCATTCCGATTCACCCCCATCTGTCAACAACAAATAGTACAATGAATGAAAGAATCTTTGAGTTGGTCTAGGTGTTATTGAAGAATTTCTTCATTCTGGAGTAGGTGTTTGAGGTTCCATTTGCTAGTTTTCTTATAACATCTCATTGTCTTCTTATCTTGGTACTTTAACCTCATAAACATCCTCAAGTTCTACAAACCCCTTCTTGTCTCGATTCTCTTCTACATTGTCTTTATACATGACATTTTCATTAAATGCTATATCTTTACTTCTAATGACTTTTAGTTTTCACGTTTTCAAAACCGATATCCAAACTCATCAGAACTATACCCAATGAAAACACATTTCTTTGACTTCACTACTAATTTGTTTCTTTGATTGGCATCAACATCAACATAAGAAATATGACCAAACACTTTGAGATGTGAAAGGTTTACCTTTTTAATCTACTATTTAATGGTATTAAAGGTCCTTTATTTTTCAAGTATGTGGTTGTGCTTACTGAATCCACCCAAAACTGTTTGACAATCCCGCATACAATTTCATGCTTCTAGCTCACTCTATAATTGTTATGTTTATCCACTTAGTCACACCATTTTTGTTTGGTGTCTATGACATTGTCTTCTCCCTTCTGATCCTATTTAAAGCATAATTTTTTTCAAACTCTTTGCCATAGTATACCTCTTTATTATCAGACCTTAAACACTTAAGCCTCAATCATGTTTCATTCTCAACCAATGCTCTCTACTTCTGAAACATATTAAACACGTCAGATTTATGTTTCAAGAAATAAACCCATAATTTTTTGGTCGCATCATCAATAAAAGTAACAAAATAGAAAGAACCACCAAGTGGACATACTTGAGCTGGTCCCCATATATCAATATAGACCAGTTCTAACTGTTGAAACTTTGACATCCTTCCTACTTTTATAAATGATCTTATTCTGTTTTCCCAAAACACAGTCTTTACAAAATTTCAAGTCTAGAACCTTCAAACTTGGAATCTTGCCTTTGTTGTGAAGAATCTTCATTCATTTTTCACTTATGTGCCTAAGTATGCAGTGCCAAGGTTCTAAGTTTACACCCATTTCGGTAACATCATTGGAGCATTTCTTTTTGATCAGATAAATTATACATTTTTTCTTTCCCTGAGCTATCACTAAGGCACCTTTGGTTACTTTCTATGTGTCTTGTGAAAGTAATTGTGTGTCTCGAACTTTTAAGATGGCCAATATAAATTAAATTTCTCTTAAACTTTGATAGGTGTTTCACATCATTCAATAACCAAGTACCTCCATTTGGTAGGTTCAACTGAACATCTCCTTTATTAATTATGTTGTAAGCCTTATTGTTTCCAAGATAGACTTTGTCATAGTTTCCTTACATATAATTCTTGAGACATTTTTTTATTTTTTATGGCATGAAAGGACGCACCTGCATTTAACAACTAAGACTCCAACTTTTCATCAATTGCAAGAATCAAAGCATTTTCAACAACATCACCTGCAATATTTGCAGAATCTTCCTTCTCTTTGTTGCCGCTTTGCTTCATCTGTGCCCAACAATCTTACATGAGGTGTCCATTCTTCCCATAATTTCATCATTCCACTCGTGGCTTTGCTAACTTAGATTTCCTCATAGATTTTGACCTCTCACAATTTTTTCCTCATTCAATAGTTTTTCATTTTTCTTTTAAATTCAGTGCATTCCCACTTGATGATGATTCTCTTATTAATTTTCTACAGACTTCTTCACAGAGTAATATACTCACCACATCATTGAACTTTAGAGTGTCTGAACTTGAGGAGTTTCTTAAAGCCATAACAAGGCCATCCCAACTCTCCTGTAAAGAGAATAGGATCAACAACGCTCTAACTTCATCATCGAAGTTAATGCCTACTGAGGTCAACTGACTTGTGACTATATTGAACTTGTTTAGTTGTTCTGCAATGGTTCATCCATCAATCATCTTCATGTGAAATAATCTCTTCATTAAAAATACATTATTTGATGCGAATGGCTTATCATACATCTACGCAAGGGCTGCTATTAGATCTTTAGTGGTTTTCTTTTTAAAAATATTGAAGGCAACTAATGACGATAAAAAGAGTATGATCGTACCTAGGGCATTCTTATCGAGCACCTTTCAATCCGTATTTGATATTATCTCGGGTTTCTTTGTTTTCCCTCTAAGAGGTTGATAGAAATTTCTCTGGTACATAAAATCCTCTATTTGCATCTTCCATAGTGTAAAGTTTGTACCATTGAACTTTTTAACTCCAAATAAAGTGGATTTATCCGCTTGTGTTGCCATTGCTCCCACTCAAAACAAAATCTCTAACTTACTTGACTTGTTGAAACCGACTTTTCAAAACCTCAGCTCTGATACTAATTGTTGGGAGTTTATGCCAATTGCCAAAAGCTTATCAATCAACCAAACAAGATGAAATCAATAACAAACAAAAAACAAATAAAAAACACAATCACAAGAACATAGGATTTACGTGGAAAACCTCAAGTTAGGGGAAACCATGGAGTCACAGATAAAGTTTTACTATTTTAGGAAGATTACAAGAGTTTTCTCTCAATCTCTTATAAACCACAATTTTTTCACTCTCTTTTTCTCTTAGTAACCTTTGACAACTTTAAAGACTATATATACATCATAGAGGTCAAATTGAGATAGAGTCCCACTCTCCCACGAATTTTCTAAAAATGTTTCTTAAATTTTCATAGAAAAACTCCTTGGACCAATCCACATTTTTGTGGATCGATCCATCCTGGATCGATTTGCAAAAATGTGGACCAATCGAGGACTTTCTGGTGTCTTGATCTTTGAATGCCCGAGAGCTCCAAACCAAGCCGCAAAACTACGGATCGGTTTAGCCTACTGAGTTTGGCCCTTGGGCCCTTAGGACCGGCTCTAGCTTGCCAGAATCTGTCCTCTTGATTCTCCTTCTTTTTGGTTGCATTAGACTCCACCTCCAACAATTATCTTTGTCTATTTAAACATCTTAGTAGAGGCGTTGTCATAAACAAGCATTCTTTCTATAAATTTCTTCATGGTATTGTGCTTGACTGATCTCCGTGGCATCACTTTTTTCTTTTTATAAGAATAGAGTATCACATTTTTCCGATGATGCCACCTGCCGGACCTAACAACAAGCTAACACCTCCAATCGGGCCACCTCACATCTGCTACTACTTCGACTCCCTGGTCGATCCTTCATTGAGTGCATCCTCTCCTCATTTTGTCACCAATCACCATCACTCAGCCTTTCAAATAGTGGAAATGTCGAGTACTTTCGCTGATTGGTTTTCATCTTGGCTGTAACCACCATTGACCATATTTGCTATCACGGCTGCGAAATGTTCAATATCCAATCTTGGTTCTTCTACCCGTTCTTTTCATTTATTTATTTTGGAAATCTTTTCTCATCTTCACCCTCGTATAGGTTTTCAAATGTGGCTCTAAATGGTGGTTTACAGGCTTACAATTGATGAGTAGTATGCAACTGATGAATAGGATTGCTACATCAGAGCCAGAGGGATATTGAGTCCCTCACTCCATGGTCATGGATATGTGCTACTTTCGGGTGTCAATAAGCCGAGTTTTGCCTAACTTAGCTTAGACTCATCACAAGCTTGAGGGACGAGTTCAGGGTTGACTCACCTAATTGACATGTGGTCTGTGTAGGATTTAAAGGGTTAAAAAAAATTGTTCAATTCAAGTAGTAGGCGCCTAAAATGAGGCATCAAGTGAAAAAAAAAGAAAGAAAAAAGAATCATTTGTCAACCATTGGTATATGTCGTACATTAGTCATTGAAGATTTGTTCTCAGATGTATCAAATGCTTTTACCAACAATAACGTATCAACTGTTGTTTAACTTGATTGACACATACATGATGTATTTTTTATTTTGGTGTCAATAACTACTTTACAAATATTGTCTAGGATGCTGTCCCAAACACCAGGGGCCGTCATATAGAATAAAATGCATATTACATATTCAAAAAATGCATCACCCATCTATTTGATTCCATAGGACGTCCCCTGGTGTCTTGGACACCATCCTGGACACCAAATCCCTGACAGAACATCCTTTCCATAATTTATTTATTAAGGTCAAATTAATTTTTTTATTTTTATAAATATTATTGGATGAGTGATCCGATACTACATGACAGATGATTACTCAAATAAGATTTGCTCCTCTCAAATAATATATATACATATAGCCGAGCTAGCTTGGTTCATTGACAGTCCTAAGAGCTGTTGAAATGTCTCGGTCAAAATACTTATTTGGGCATCAGTTGGATCCACGATGAATAACCAGAGCGATACTACTCATGTGTAAAGCTTCAAACCATTGATCAATCATGAAATATGCAGAATGCTCAACTACAGCAAAGCTCTCTTTGTTGTCTATCTCAAAAGAAGTTGAAGAAACGATGGATAGACCCCGCCAAGTCCCGAACCAAATGAAGTTGGTAGTCATTTCCACCACGAAGGAGGCCATTTTTCAGCCTAGTAGATGTTTCTTTCTTTTGAAGAAGATGGACAGATCTTACAATTGTGCCACCAATGCCAACATCCAACTGCATGTAATTTATAGAGGGCTCTAAATCAGAGGATCCCATTCTGTTTTTTGGTTTGTGCGAAGACATTCAACTCATCGGCTTTCTCTACCCATAGAGGTATTTTTCAAATCCATTAGTGGTTTAGTATTGTTAGCCCATTGTGGCTTGGGCCCATGGAGGCCCATTTTATGACCCATTGAGATCTTTGTTTTTTCTGACCCAAGTGATCCAAAAACCTATGGCTCATCTAGTTTTTATTCATGTGGTCCAAAGACATCACACATCATGCCTAAGTGGCCCAAGACATCAACTCTATAGAGGCCTATTCAATCTCTTTTATCTATACAAACACTTCTTCTATTTATTATTTGTCAGCCATTATCAAGTGGGCATGATGACTAGGTCACGCATTAGAACAACATTATATAGGCATCAAGCAGGCATTAACACATGCCATTTCAAACACACAATGGTTATTACAGCTGCAAACACAAGATGGTTTTTCATCAAAATCCTCATGAGTTTGGGGGGGAGCATTAAGAAATAAAATATTTGATTAGGATTTTATTAAATTGGATTTGATAACAATTAGATTATATTAGATTTTTATCATACTAGGTTTGTTTTGATTTGGTTTGTATCATTGTCTTTGTCTATTTAAACCTCTTACTAGAGGCAATGTTGTACAGTTAATTATTAGTAAGAATCATCATTTCTTCAAAAATTTAGATTAAGAAATCTTATTTTTGTTTCTATCTTTTACTTGATCAGATTTCTTTTTTGACCCAATACAGCTTCTTTATCTTCACTCAATATGAGGTTGGATCTCTGTTGCATAAGAAAGTTACCGTGGAACTCAACATATTGCCATATCTGTTTCATCTTGGTACATCTTATTAGCCAGACTCTAAAATTTAGACTAATATCCCGTCACCTGAAAAATAATTTAAGGCCGATGAAGACTATTTGGGGTCTTTGTTTCAAAAAAAAAAAAAAAAAAAGAAAAGAAAAAAATCCAAACTATTGTAACATATTAAAAATAAATCTTTTATTGTTAAAACGGAGGAGACGGGTTAAGCAGTGTTTGCCGGATAGACATCATGTGAGGGTGTGAACAAACCGAGTTGAGCTGACTTTGCAAGCTCAATACACAAGGATTAGGCTCGGGCTTGTCATGAGCTAGAGGTGCTTATTTCAGGCTTAGCTCTTTAAGATTTAGGCAAGCACAGCTAAGCTCGGATTGGTTCGCCAAGCTCAAATTTACTACCTCAGGCCCATATCATAAAGCTCAAATAGCCCATTAGCCTACCCTTTTCTAAAGCTTAAGTTAAAGACCAAGCTGGTTTAAACAAGCCAGCAGCTCATTAATCGAAGTCTGTCATCACATTGTGAAAATCAGCAACTTAAAATAATTTTAACGGGATAACAAAGTCTTCAGAAAAGTGATTTGGCTTTGGGATAATCAAGCCTTTAACAAGCCAAGTCATGTGCAACTACGCTCAGGCTTGGTTAGCTAAACAAGCTCAATTGGAGGCTTGGTTCATCTCTGTGAACTGCAAACAAGGCTCAAATTCAGCTCATGACGAGTTAAGCTCTGAGCTAACTTGGTTCATTGACTACCCTGTAATCAAAGTAGTTTTAGAATGAGGGAATGAGGGATATATATTATGCTTTTGTGGCTAATGTAGTAACTTTGCTGTATAAACTTAACAAGCAAATATCTGGGCTTTCTTTTGGAAGCATCCAAAATAAAAATCCAGGATGATTGCGATCCCGAATGAATTGGATTTTGGCAATCCCTTTGGTTGGACCTGTGAGGTGTCCTGCATCCCTATCATTCTTATTATGATCTATCTTATATGAGCAGGGATGTATTAGTAATTCACTTATTTCGAATCATTATACAATACAACAATCTCAGACGTAGGGAGGGATGCAACAATTATATGATATCAAATCTCAAATTTAATCTCTTTTGTTCATCTTCAAATCTCAAACAATAAATAGAATTTTGGTTCCCAAATTTGTCTCTTCTCCATATGACCAACACCACGGGTTGACATGTGATGTTATTTTAAATTTGGTGTCTCTTTTTGGGTATTTAGGGCTGTCAATGATCCAATTTTATATTTAAAATCTGAGGAATTTGATTAGAATTCTATTAAAAAAAAGCAAATTTGGAATCACTTATATCCGATTCAAAAAATGCATATTCGAATCATAAACAAATCAAATTTGGTATTATCTACATTCGTTCCGAAAAAAATTAGTTCGAAAAAAATTTGAAATATAGGGGGACAGAGAAATTAGTACACAAAACCCTTTCCCATTATTAACGTGTAACATAACACTAATCGTTGGATGATTTAATCCAACAGTTACAATTCATCCCCCTCATATAAAACCCTCATATAAAAATAAAAGCCTGAACCTAATCTCCCACCTATAAAGGTATGATTTGGTAAATATAAGATAATTAAAAGTCTAAGCAAGAGGAGAGTATATATATATATATATATAAGTTAAAGTTAATAATACATAATTTATAATTAGAAGCTATGGTACATGGTATCATTATTTTTTCAAATTCTAAGTATACTACCTTCAAGAATATATACTAGAATTAAAGGGTAAGTAATAGAGGGTCTTATAATAAATATAATTTTTTATTTTAATTTTATTTTTAAATACACATTAAACAAAAACTCAGAAGTGATGAGGATTCATATGTCATATTTTTAAAGGGGTAAGATCTGTAAATATCAAAGAAGTTTTGGGTAACTAAGAGAGAGGAGGGCATTAAAGTAAAAAGAAATAATCAAAAGCCCTAAGAGCTTTTTGCCGTCTTTTGATGTCCATTGAGGCTGAGAGAAATGGGACAGAGCAAACGGAGAACCAATGGAAGCGGAAGAAGACTGCAATGGTGAATGCGATGGAGCTGACGACGTTGGGCAACGTTGATTTTGGGCAATGGCATGGTTGACAGTGATATGTATTCTCTCTCCTTATATATATATATATTCACTTGTTGCCACTGATGTGCAAGCCCCTTGACATGGAGCAGGGAGGAGCGTTTGTTAATAATAGCAGATACAATCCACTCTCGCTGACATGTGGGGGTGGATAGGGTTAAAAGGTTAAAAAGGTGTTAGATACAAAAGTAAATACCCATAGGGTTGTCAATAGAGTGAATACGAATCGAATATCACTATATTTGTATTCGATTCGTTAAAACTATGTTAACATCAGAATTTGAATTCGTATTTGATGGATATTGAGAAAGAAACTTCAAATTCAAAATTCGTTTCAATGTTCGAATATCAAATACGAATCTCAAATATTCGAAGACGAAAGAGAGGACGAAGACTAGCTTCAATGTGAGTGACATGAATTTCTTCTTGGCAACGAAAGTGGAATAATACATGTCACCATCAACAACACCGTTGCCAAAATCGTCATCGTCTCAAAAGAATAGGAAGAAGAAGCTGTTGCCCACCATCATCGTTTCACTTGTTGGTGCTGATGTGCTCATCCCCTGACATGGAGCATAAAGGAGCGTTCCTTAAGAGGAGTGGATACAATCCACTCTCCATGTCAGCCTATGGTGTGGCCATACAGGACGGACAAATTTGTTTTCAAAAAGTAATAGAAAAGTAATCTAGAAAGGTCAAAAGAGTGATCAAATTGTCCCTTTGTTTAGGCTCACGCTGATTCAATGTGTGACCACCACCATTGAGTAGTAACAATAATCACCTACTAAAAAGAGATGATGAAAAATTATTCCAAAATTCATCATTTTGCTCCAAGTGGAATTGGAAATCCAAAGTTTATCTATTTAAAAAGAAAAGTCCTAGACTCCTTTACTGACTCGTGTGTGTGGGGTTTAATTAATAATCCCCGCAATTATCGTGTCAAACCATCTCCTCCTTTTACTTTTGGTCAAACCATCCATGTGACATGATTAGACAAGTTCACGCATTTTTCTTAGACGGAATACTTTACCCCTTTAGTGGTCCCAACCCATACTTACGGAAAAGGAGGAAAAGATGACGATGACGATGACGATGGCGATGACGAGAGGCAGGTACCCGGAGTCAAAAGAAGAAAGATACAAGAAAATAACATAAAAAAGGGGAGGGGGGAGGGGGGGAAGATCTGCAACACCCAAATTTGTTTATTCCCCTGTGTCCTTATACGACAGGATGACACGTTTTGTTTTTGGATTTGGTAAAAGAGGGAGCAAATGTTCATTCTAACATTTTATTTTTATGGATTTAACCCTATAAATATGGATACCTAATTTTTCATTTGAAGTCTTTTTACAGTTTTAACTTTATACACTTCATCTTTTGTAGATGAGGACATAAGGGGCCAGGCAATATGGGTGTAGCAAATCTTTTCCCAAAATAAATCAGCCACATCATGGTCTCGTCTATAAGTTCTTTGCTTTTGAATTTTGATTGGTCCATACCTCAAATGATCTTTTGACTCCAAAAAAAATAAAAAAATAGAAGAGGTTTTCTAGATGCGACAAACGCTAGATGCTATGTTTGCCAGACCTGTGAAGGCGTGAACCTCATACGAACCTAACACGAAATAAGCGGGTTTGGATTGACCGGGTCAAAGCGTTCTGTTCCATTTTGACATTATTAATAAATGAGTGAGGTCCAGATTGATCCATATACTCATACGAATCTGACACTAACCCGAAATAAGTAGGCTACGATTGTTTCGTGTCAAAGCAAGCACATTTAATAAATGAATTGGGTCAGGTTCAGGCATTATCTTGACCCAATGTGAACCTGACCCGCCAACACAAATTGTCACCCCTACAAGTTTGCAACATGGAAGAAACGATAACAGCACCATGCCCACCCAGATTCAACACGTAGACGAGGCTCGTCTAGGAAGTCCACTAACAAAATAATGCGTGGTTTTACCCCTTGGTCACACAAAATCTATCTACAATGTGTGTGCAGGGGTTTGAAAGTGCTTGCATCAGCACCGAAAAGTAACAAGCACATGCCCCAAAAAGTGTAAATCACTTTTTTACCCAAGTCCTTGCATACGTATTGTGTTTGAATTCTATGCACACAGATGCCAAGCCGGTGGTTTTATGTTCTTTCCACAAGACGAGTCAAAGGGGAATCCGAATCCGAAAGAGACTGGTAACCCACCAAGAAGAAGAAGCCCAACTGGGTGAAAGACGGCGGATTTGAACTTTGAAGTCTTCGATCAAGGCCGCCGCAGCAGCATTGCACCTTCGGTAAACAGTCTCTCCTAACTCCCTCCTTTGAAGTTTCAACTTTCTTGCGTCTACGCCTTTGACAAGTTCAGTGCTTTTAAGACCGTTCCTCCACCTACACTCCTCACATTATAAAAACTACACAATAATTGGCTCCTCTTCTCAAAATTTCCAAATTTCATTTCTTTTCCCTTCTTTTTCTAAAGCAAAACCCAAAACACAAGATCCACCTTGTTTTACTTGAATCTTTGGAATTATTTTTTGGAAATTATAGCTAAAATCCTAAGCTACTTTTTTTTGAATTTCGAGAGATTTAGAGATAATCGAATCTGGGTTTTGCTCATTTTTTGCAATTCCAAAGAGAAAATCCTTCCTCGTTTTGCTGAAATATTTTACCCGTTAGTATCCCAACAAGGCTGTGTACTGAAATCCCTACCCAGGAACCATGGCAGATTCCAGAACGTTAGGTTCCAAAATGGATGACTCTGAAGCACTCGCGATAAGCGGAAAGATAATGGTGGGCGCGATCATCGTCTTCGTCTTTGTTGTTATGTTCGTCCTCTTCCTCCATCTCTACGCCAAGTGGGCCTGGGCCCGGGCCCGCAGAGCCGATGGTAGCCTCCCTTCTCAGAACAATAGGCGCCGCTTCGTCTTCGCTCCTGGTTCGGACACTGTTATTTCCCTGCGTCAAGGACTCGAACCCTCTGTCATTCGGTCCCTCCCCGTTCTAATATTTCATCCCGACGAATTCAAGGACGGACTGGAATGTGCTGTGTGCCTGTCTGAGCTCTCCGACGGGGAGAAAGCTCGGCTGCTTCCCAAGTGCAACCACGGATTCCATGTTGATTGCATTGACATGTGGTTCCAATCCCACTCGACCTGTCCTCTCTGTAGATGCTCAGTTGCTGCCGAATCCTCCAACTCCGGCCCTGAGTTGCCAGAAATTCAGTCACCGGAGGACAGCTCCACCAGTGGGTACTCGACGGAATCCCCAAATCTGCCCACGAACGTCTTGTTTTGGGGCAACCAGACTCAGGTCAGAACCGGCGGCTCATGCCCGGAAGAAGGACCTTCTTCTTCTTCTTCTTCTTCTTCTTCTCTGTCTCCGACGAGTAGGCAGGACGGAACGTTGGTGATTGAAATACCCCGGCAGTTCACTGGGGGCTTCTCCTCTTTATCACCCTCAGGAAGTCGGTTTGCCGAGGAGGAATCGAAGTCGCCGATGACGACGCGGTTGAGATCACTGACGAGGCTTTTGAGCAGGGATAAAAGAGTTACTGCTTCCAGCCCTAGTTCAGTTGATGTTGAACAAGGTGAAGGAGGGAGAAGTCAGTGTTCAAAAACAACTTTGGATTCGTGAATAAATTGATGATTGGTACCGGTACTGATGGCGGATTGGTCAGAGGACATGACCGTCTGGGACTGGATTCAATCAAATGATGAATTCCGACAAAAACAAGGGGGTATTTGTTTTTGAAGTACAAGATCTAGACACAGAATCCATTCCGAGGCCAAATAAATGACTATTTTGAGATGAAGGGGCTTTTGATATTTTGAACAATGTTAGTCTGCCTTATGCTCTTGCATTATTTTTTACATTGATGAAGAAAATTGGCACTCGAAGATGAACAATTAGCTTGTGCTTATTCCAGGAAGTTTGTATTATTGTTGCGTCTGTAGAAAGCTGTACTGGAAGTATGGCTTTTCTTTTGAGGGGATGGAGCAATCCACCCTTCTCCACAGAAGATTTGTAAGAATTGTATTTATATTTTATACAAAATTCATCTGTTGTTGTATGAACTGTTCTTTGTTAAATTGTTATTGACTGAGGAAATTCAATTGAAGTATGGAAGAAACTCAAAAGAGTTTTCAAGCCAACTGCAAATTTGAGCTTCAAATTTTCCATTTCTCTGCCTTAATTTTGGGTGATAACAGAAGGAAAATGAACTGTCCAATTTTAAGCATGTCCTGTAATCAAGAAGGAGGCGGCCTTTATCTGCCGTAAGGTTTAAAGCCTATTCAACCAGAAAAGCTTAGACAACTGGCTTAACTAAAAAACACAGCCACTTAGTTCGTTCAACCCTTATTTCAGTGAACTAAGCCAATTCAGCCCCCAACCCCACCCCACCCCACCCTCCAAAAAAATGCCTGTAAATGAGATAGTTTTAGAGAGATCCACCAGGGAAATTCGATTCATTTTCAATTGTGCCTTTCTCTAGCCTTTTTGGGGGTTATTATTTCCTTGATAGCTCTTTTTTTTTTTTGGTGATGGTAAGTCCTTGATAGCTTAATACATGTACTTTTTACTTGCAAATGCATTTATAGCGTAAAGCTTTCCTATTCAAGCTGCATTAACTGAATTCATTTATGTTGTGATAGAACAGCACAGCGGAACAAACACAGATGAGATTCAAGTATGCAATGCACATGAAACAATGCAAGAAATGACAAAGAACAATCACTCAAAATAATATTTGACGTGGTTTGGTAAGATTGTCCACATCCATGGACAAAAATGATCAAAACTTTCACTAAAACGAAAAACAAAGAGGAGTACAAAATGCACAACAATGAGTTCCCAAAACTAAAAGTGAAATCCTAAAAAAAACCCAAAAAATAACTCTTCAACACCAAATACATTTTTGCCTCTCACCAAAAAGTCTCTCTTCCCACACACAAAAACCCATAAAAAACACACTTTATAGATAACTTAAAAAAAAACTTCATAGTTATTAAAGGCAGTCTTCAACTGAAACACATGCTTCTGCAGTCTTCAACTGAAACACATGCTTCTCACTGAAGCGGGTTGTGCACGATTCTCAAATTGTGTTAATTCAAGACACCTCCAACTTTTTATACGCGTCAACAGCCCATTGATGAGAAGGGGCTGGGGTAAGGTTGGGCTTGCATGCCATAAAACTTGCCCCACACAATGGGAGAATATTAGTATCATTTTCTATTGGCAATGGAAAACCAGTATTAATTGAAGTTAAACCTTTTTCAAACTTGAAACTATAGGAAATGATAGTGCATAATAACTAACAAGTAACAAAACTATATTGCAGCAAAATATCTAAATAAACTGTCTATCCAGTGGGCTCTACAAATAGCAGAAGTATTTTTAGCATAACAATTGGTACAAGTGTTAACAATTGAAATAATTACACTACCAATAGTGGGCTCTGGTAACTATAGTAGTATAATAACTAGAAATATAAAAACCTCTTTCCGTAATGAGTACTGATGGGGAAAACTATATTAAGAGCATTGCTAGCTGATCTTGACTAATCGGTACGATCCTGGCCCTAGATGGACAAACCCAAAAAGTCTCGAGAGGGGCTGGCTTAGAGCCCCCCGACTAGCCTAATGCCAAAACCCCCGACCCTAAGGCGGAACCATCCCTCGATACCGGACCCGATGCATCTCACTGACTACCCCGACCATCATTCAGAATACCTGACTCCAAAAAAGACTATCAAGGCCCCATGGCCCTAGGGTCTCCGGGGAATCCCGATGGTTGGACGGTGATGACCCCAATCTACTCAACCTACGGATAAGAATGATCCAAAGAACCGTTACCTAGACAGAATATCTTCTGTAGCAGCCTGTCAACTCTGAGCAAAGGACAGAGAAGGCAGGGAGAGACACGACCCAGGACATAGGCAATAGTGCCACACGAGAACGTGGAGAAAAGAGACGTGCAAGAACGTGGGGGAAAGCGACAGGGAAGAATCCACCCTGATACGCCCTTACCCGAGCCTATAAATATGGAGACTGCTTCGTCTTCCAGGTATGAGACGTCTAAAACCCTAAGGGAAGAGTTTTACTTTCTACAATCCCCCAGCCTCCCTGACTTGATTGTCGGAGAGCTAGAAGCCGGCCCCCCACCGGCCCTAGCTCCTTGACCTCTTCTCATTTTGTGTGTGCAGAGTCTACCTTCCCAAGGATTTGGGTCAACCACATGACCATCTGGTTGGCGTAAAGGTAGTCGCTCCTCCGATATGCCATAAGTTGGCGTCGTTTGTTGGAAACTTGTTTTCTGGCAAAACCTAAGGTCTATATGGGTGAGACTAGATCAATGGTAGCTCAACACGACCATATTAATGGAGTCAATGGACTAGAGACCTCTGTCTCTGATGGGGCACGTCTCCCAACCCCAAGGGTGGACGCGTTAGAGCGAAAGATTCAAGGGCTAATGACAAATGTGTAACTATTGATGGAGCAGAATCGGGAGATTATCCCAGAACTAAGAGATTAGAGGACTGCGCCAGGCGAGGGTGATACTGGGTGACCTGGGTCCAATGCCCCCCAGCCCAAAGCCATGGCAAAGGGCATGAAGATGACGCACTGAGCATCTCGACCTCCCAGTTTCGAGATAATTGCCATGAAAAAAGAGTTTGCATCCCAAGTTCCTTGGAGGAAATGATGGAAGATGTAAGGAAAGAGATGGCAACGATGAGGGAAGCCTTAAAGGAAAAGGTCCTAGCCACCGTCGATGAACTGATTCAGAGAACGAGCCATCCCTTCACCCCGGAGGTGATGGCCCGACCCCTCCTTGATAAATTTAAGCAACTGCAGATGGAGATGTTTAACAGTGGCAGGGACCCCTGGATCATTTGGAGGCCTATAAAAACATATGAACCTCCAGGCAACCCCCGACAAAATCATGTGTCAAGCCTTCCCAACCACAATCAAGGGGCCTGCCAGGGTGTGGTTTAGTCGATTGAAACCAGGCAACATATCCAACTTCACGGAGTTGAGTCACTAGTAGTTGTCGGCTATTTCATCGGTGGCCAGAGACATCGAAAGTCGGTAACTCATCTCCTGATTATCAAGCAAAGCAAGGGGGAGTCCTTACGGGACTGTATGTCCTGATTTAACAAGGAGGCACTACAAGTTGATGATGCCAACGAGAAGATGATCGTTGCTGCTCTGATGATCGTGTTGCTGTCCTTTAAACTCTTATTCTCCCTCTCCAAGGACCCCTCGTCCCTCATGACCGACCTCATGGTGAAGGCACAACGACAGATGAACGCTAAGGATACCCTTAGCGCCAGGAGAGAATGAGATGTCGGACCCGATCCGTAAACTGATAAAAGAAAGAAAGAACAACAACAAACATCATGGGAGGACAGAGGTGGCTGGGGGAGAGAAGGAGGTGACAATCACAGAACCCGGCCTCGGGTCAACCTCCCTCTAAGTAGGTTTTAAAACTATACTCCTCTTAATACACCCGTGGAACAAGTATTCATTCACATCAAGGATGACCCGGGTATCAAGTGGCCCGAGATGATCCGTGCTCCCTTGGAGAAGAGAAGTTGCGACAAGTACTTCCATTTTCATCGGGACCACGACCACGACACCAATGACTGTTTCGACTTGAAGGAACAGATAGAAGCCCTTTTACAACGGGGGCGCCTGCAGAGGTTTGTCGTAGAATGACAACAGGCCAGACACGAGAACACCCATTGAGATCCTCCTCCTCGACAAAAGCGAAGGCCTGAAGGGCCAATGGGAGAAATAATAATGATAGCGGGAGGGTTCACCGGGGGAGGAGAACCTAGCTCAGTGAGGAGATCCATGTGAGATAGATTCGCGTGGAGAGAAACTGACAACTTATGATGATTGAGAGGCCGACCAAATATCAAAAGACAGATCATCCTCCTATCACCTTCTCTGTAGAAGACGCTTGAGGGGTGAGCCAGCCGTATAACGACGCCTTGGTGGTGACGTTGGTGGTGTCTAACTACATCACGCATCGTATCCTCATCAATAATGGTAGTTTGGTAGACATTCTCTACCTCCCGACCTTTAACCAAATGGGTATTGGGCAAGACAAGTTAAAGCTAGCTCAGACACCTTTGGTGGGGTTCACAGGCAATAGGTTGCTGCCACTAGGAACTATCAGCCTACCGGTTATCGTAGGGTTAGGGGAGCGTCAATCGACCCGGGTGGTTGACTTTTTAATGGTAGACTGCCCTTCTGTGTACAATGCGATCCTAGGGAGATTGACTCTTAATCAGCTCAAAGCAGTCACCTCAACCTACCATCTCCTGATGCGCTTCCCAACTGACGAAAGAGTTAAAGAAGTTAAGGGAGACCAAGTAATAGCCAGGGAATGCTATATGGCCTTGCTCAAAGGGGACTCGGCCCCAAAAGAAAACCTGTCAATCAACAACGTAGAAGTCTGAGATGAGAGGACCCGTGTAATAGTTGAGCCTAAAGGAGAGTTAGAAGATGTCACCCTTGATCCCGACATACTTGACGGAGTCACCAAAGTGGGATCCGACTTGCCCAAAGGATTCAAAGCTTAATTGCGAGACTTTTTTATCAGAAATCGGGACGTGTTAGCTTAGACACATGAGGATATGCCAGGAATAGACCCCCGTGTAGTTATACATAGGCTGAATGTAGTCCCAGCCTTGAGTGCCGTCAAGCAGAAGAAGAAAATTTTCACTCAGAAACAAAACCAGACTATTGCGCAAGAGGTAGAGAAGTTAGTGGTGGCTGGCTTTGTGAGGGAAGTCTACTACCCCGACTGGCTAGCAAATGTGGTCATGGTAAGAAAACCTAATGGTAAGTGACGTATGTGCATTGACTTCACCGACCTCAACAAAGCTTGCCCGAAGATAACTACTCACTTCCAAGGATCGACATGTTGGTAGACTCCACGACCGGCCACTAGACCCTTAGCTTCATGGACGCCTTCTTTGGGTACAACCAAATAAAGATGCATGAGTCCAACCAGGAGAAGACTGCCTTTGTCACTGACTGAGGACTCTACTGCTATCGGGTCATGCCCTTTGGGCTAAAAAATGTAGTGGCGACTTACCAAAGGCTTGTCAACAAAATGTTTAAAGGCCAAATTGGAAGGAATGTCGAGGTTTATGTAAATAACATGCTGGTAAAGAGTTTACAAAATGAATAGCACCTCTCGAATTTAAACGAGACTTTCTAGACCTTGAGGAAGCATAAGATGAAGCTTAATCCTAGTAAATGTGCCTTCGGGGTATCGACTGAAAAATTCCTTGAGTTCATGGTTTCCCAACGAGGAATAGAAGCTAATCCTAAGAAGGTACATGCCATACTTGATATGCAAGCCCCAAGAAATACAAAGGAAGTACAATGCCTGGTTGGGAGGGTCATCGCATTAAGTAGATTCACCTCCCGGTCCACTAACAAATGATGCCCCTTTTTTAGCCTGTTGAAGAAGGCTTTTAAATGGGACGTGGAGTGCGACAGGGCCTTCCAAGAACTTAAGAACCACCTCGGGCATCTACCATGCTTAATCAACCAAAGTAAGGCAAGACGCTCTACCTATATTTATCAGTGTTAGAGACGATGGTAAGCTCGGTGTTAGTAAGAAAAGATGTCGGGTTGCAAGCTCCAATATATTACACCAGTCGTGCCCTAAGGGGGGTAGAAGAGAGATGCCCAAGAGCGGAGAAAATTGCATTCACATTAGTTGTGACTGCTCGGTGTCTGAGACCATATTTCCAAGCCCATATCATTCGGGTCCTGACAGATCAGCCACTCAGAACCATAATCCACAAACCTGAGACCTCAGGAAGGTTAGTTAAATGGTTGGTGGAGTTGAACCAGTTCGACATCAAGTACCACCCTAGGGAGGCCATCAAGGGCCAAGCGGTCACGGATTTCATTGCCGAGTATACCTACGCATTGAGCACGAAGATCAAGACATAAGGCAAACAACAAGAAGAAACAAACCAAAGATAATGGGTCTTACACGTGGATGGTTCCTCCAACAATAATGCAGCTGAGGGAGGAATCGTCCTCATCACACTAGAAAGAAATAAACTCAAGTATGCCATCAAGTTTGGATTCAATGCAACCAACAATGAAGCCAAGTATGAGTCAATGATCACGGGACTCCGCCTCGCCAGAGCACTCGGGGCTAGAAATGTGAAGGTTCATAGCGATTCCTAGCTGGTAGTCAGATAGGTACAAGGGGAGTATAGGGTAAAGGATGGCCGGATGAAACAATATCTCACTATAGTTGAGAAAGAGAAGTCCTAGTTTGAGCTCTTCAACATACAACAGATCCCACGGGGTGATAATAAAGAAGCTGATAGGTTGGCTAGACTTGCATCATCCACTACAGAGGACCTAATCCCTGGGATCCTCATCGTGCACTTGCATGAGCCGAGTATCAAAATCGGGGGAGGAAAAGAAGTCAACACAACAAGCCTTGAACCTGAGTGGGCCAGCCAGATTGTAAGGTTTTTAAGAAATGGTGAGTTACCCGAAGATAGGGAAGATGCCAGAAAGGTGAAGATCCGGGGGAGTCGATACTTATTTATCAATGACACTCTCTACAAGAGAAGCTTCACTCTTCCTCTGCTTAGGTGCTTGAACAAAGAGGAAGCCAACTATGTGCTCCTAGAGATTCACGAGGGGATATACAGAAGCCACTTGAGGGGCAAGGCAATGATCCATAAAGTAATCCGAGCTGGGTACTATTGGCCATCCATGCAAAAAGATGCGGCCCTCTTCGCCCGAAAATGCGACAAATGTCAGAGGTTTACCAACATTTTCAAGACACCCACGGAGGAATTGGTCCCGATGGCGTGACCCTGGCCCTTTGCTCAGTGGGGGATCGACATAATTGGGCCATTCCCCATGAAAAAAGGACATGTGAGGTTCTTAGTGGTGGCTATCGACTATTTCACCAAGTGGGTAGAAGCTGAGCCTTTGGCAAGGATTACCGAGAAGAATATCCATGACTTCACGTGGAGATTCATCGTCTACCGATTTGGGATTCCCCAAGTCATAGTCAGCGACAATAGTAAGCAATTTGACAATGCCCGTTACTAGGAATTCTGCACGGAGCTCGATATCAAGAATCACTTTTCCTCCCTGGCCTATCCTCAAGCAAATGGCTAAGTGGAGGTCACAAATAGAACACTCCTGGGCATGATAAAAAAGAGGCTCGATAGTTCCAAGGGCCTTTGGCCCAAAGAACTCCCAAGTGTCCTATGGGCATACCGTACCTCAGTAAGGACCCCTACGGGGGAAACACCATTCTCGCTGGCATTTGGAACCGAGGCATTAATATCCATCGAGGTAGGAATGACCTCGCATAGGGTAGACAACTTTGATCTAGAGAAAAACGAGGAAGGCCTTAGACTCAACATCAACTTGTTGGCAGAAAAAAGAGATGAAGCTGCACTTCGGGCCACCTACAAACAAAAAATGGTTAAGTACTATAATTCTTGAGTTAAGACAAGGAGATTTGCAGTTGGGGATTTAGTGCTCAAGAACGTGACCCTAGCGATGCAAGACCCGACAGGGAAAGCTGAGACCGAATTGGGAAAGGCCTCACTAGGTAACACGCTATAATCAACTAGGGACCTACTACCTTGAAACAGTGCAGGGGGAACCTTAACAATGACCATGGAATGTAGAGCATTTGAGAAAGTATTATTAATGAAATTGACGTTACCATGTTAATTGTGGAAATAATTTAACTATGCAGGATCGACAGAGCCAAAGGCCACCAGACAAGGCTAGCCCTGGGTTATAAGATTAACACTCAACTCACAAGGATGACCTGAGCCACAAGACTGACACGCCTCTCTAACTCAAGCTAGAAGGCTAGCCCCAAGTTATAAGATTAACTCTCAAGTCACAAGGATGACCCCAAGTCACAAGATTGGCATGCCTCTCCAGCTCAGGCTACAAGGCTAGCCCCGGGTTATAAAACTAATCCTCAGGTCACAAGGATGACCCTGAGCTACAACATTGGCACGCCTCTCCAACTCAGGCTACAAAACTAGCCCCAGGTTACAAGGCTAACCATCAAGTCACAACATTGACCCGAGCCACAATATTGGCATGCCCCTCTAACTCAAGTCACAAGACTAACCCTCTGGTCACGAGGATGACCCTGAGTCGCAAAATCTAGTGACCTCCCAACTAAAAGAACACAAAGCAAGGGAGAAACATCATAAGTTCACGAAGAAAACATAAGTCATGCTGAAGTAAAGGCATCACAACCTAAGTCAACTCTCACTCACCAAGTAATTACATCTATGCCCCCTCGCGTATGACTAAAAGCTAGACAGGTATCTAAGGATACCCGGTGGTACTAACAACGAAACACTGAAGCCCCAAAAGAGTGTCACTGGGAATCCTTAGTCACCAAAGATTGTGAGGGACTTGACAGGCCCCATTTTATTACTAAGGTGATCCCATGCTTAGAAATTTTTTGTTGAATAAACTACCTATATCTATTGTCGAAGAGCTGACCCCAAGGGATCCCTATACTTAGAATATTTTGCGTCCAACCCCCCCTCGAGAAACAGTCAGCTACCTCAACATATATCTACACTTAGGAAATTTAGGTTGATTTTAACTAAATACTTACTCTTACTCAGCCCCAAGGCCTTAACCCCGAAAGGTCCCAACACCTAGAAAAATTTGACACTGCTCACCCCTACTCGAGAGAAAATCCAATCACCCCGAAACACACTCATACTTAGAAGATCTTCCCTTTAGCACCCTGAAACGATGCATACCCTGGCCTACTCAGATACGCGTACGACATGCGAGAGGAAAGCACCACGACATACATCAACACTTAGGATAATTTACAAAAAGATATCACAGACAATTGATGCAAAGATAAAGATAAGATTTCGTTTACAAAAAGAAACATTATGAATAGAGAACATGAGACACAAAAAGAAAATTTCATTAAAACCTAAGAGTACAATTACTCCTTGGGGTTGGCACCCCTTGAGGCCGCCCCCTCGGGACTACGTCTCCCCGGCCGGCCTCTGCAATTTCAGATGCCACTGGCTCCCCGACTGTCCCCTTAGCTGTTGAACCATGCCCTCCCTCAACTGCGACTTCTCCCTGATTGACCTCCTCTTCTTCCCCCCTTTCGGACTCGGGCTCTTTGGGCTTAATAGACGAGAAGTCAATATCAGGGAACCGCTCACTCGTAATGTCCTAAAACTCCTCAAACCCTTCCCAAAAGCAGTTGGCCTTGACTAGCCCAAAAGCATTTAAGGCCAAGTATCGGGCTTCAGCTGCCTCGAGGGCCTCCTCCCTAATCTCTTTCCTGTCCTTCTCTCTCTCTCTCTACCTTGACCTCAAGTCATACCCGTTCCAGGGTGTCAGCTACGGCCCTTTTTGTTGCTTTCTCAACGGCCTTCTTGAGGTCGTTCTCAGCCCAGATACGACGATTACTCTCGGACCCCAACTTGTCCCTGGCCCGGCCGACGTCCTATAGGGAGTTTTACAAGAGAGCGTTTAAGCTTTTGATGAGGTTCTCCTGCTCAGCGGAGTTTGTTGCCATGCTGCTGCGAGAATCTTCGGACCATTGCAGTGTTTTCTTGAGGCCATTGATAACGTCCCTCGCCTCCTCCTTAAGGGCTAGGTTCTCATTCCTTGCCTTGGCAAGACTGTCTAGATTGTTGGTCACAATATTTATATCACTCAATGGAGGAAGTCATGAGGGCCAAGGTTTGTGAAAAAGAAACTAGGCTACTATCGAGTAAAAAAAAGAATCAAAGGAGAAAGAAAGAACATAAAGAAAAGAAGGGAGGTCTTACCCTAGCCATATAGTGTATCAGGTCTTTATGCACGCCAGCTGGGGAGAAGTTCTTCTTTAAATACTTGAGGTCATTAGGGGGGATGCCCTCCATAAGAAAGTCCCCCCTGGGACTTGACCTTAGCAACCAAGAGTCGGGTCCCAGTGAAGACACGTTTCGTGCTGGGGGAGAATTAAAAGAAGACTTCCCCCGAGTTAGAGTCATCGTGGCCATGACTACAGGAGTAGAAGTCTCGGGGGCAGTGCTAGGGGCCTCGGCGGCAGGAGCCGTGGAGACAGGAAGAGGAGTAGCCGCCTGAGTGGTTATGGCTTGTGTCCTAGGTGGAGGAGGTGGCGAGGAACCCTCAGCATCCCCATCCAAGTCGAGGACCGGGATAGTAGCAGAAGGAGCCTGGAGAGGCACTTGAGCCGCTCCAGGAGCTTGAGACTTAGAAGGTCCACTAGGAACGACATGGCACTTTCTCTTTTTGGAGGTTGTGGCCGCCTCCACCTGGGTAGTCGTTGGCTTATCATCCTTCTTTCCCCCCGGGGCTGTCTCTGACCTCCTTGGCCAGGTAAAGATACTTCCTGTCTGTCCTCGTCGCTGCACAAAGAACGAACCCAATTAACAAAGAAAGAAAAAGAACAATTAGGAGAAAGAAAATGAGGAAGGAAAATGCAATAAAAATAGGTGGGTTACCGGGGTTTGGACCAAACCCACATTGGTAAAGACGGGCGGGCGTAACTAGGTCTGGTTAGGCGTGGATGGGGAAATTTATCACTTCCCTGATGCGAGCCTCCTTCTCTTTAGAAACCTTGTTCGCCTCATTAGCTAAAAAAATGGTAAAAAATGAAACAAGAAAATGAAAATACACGCGACAGGCAATGATAGGACGATAGCTTACCTCTCGGGCTGATGACCGATGCCCATGTCCGGTTGAACTTTACTTCAGGTTCCTCATTCGGGAGGCTCTCTCAGCCCTCACCCGAGATGAAAAAATATTGGGTCCTCCACCCACTGTTTGAACTCGGGAGCCCCGTGACCAAGGTAAGCGTCGGGTCCTGGCTAGCAAAATAGAACCATCCCAGTTCTTGCTCTTTTGGTTGGTAACAATGAAAAAATTCGTTGAGGGTGAGGCGATGCTTCCTTTTGAAGGCCAGTTCCCATAACACCCTGCACCCTATAGTTATTCATTAAGCATTGGGCATTAGTTGCTCGGGTGCTAACCCAAGGCAGAATAACAATTCCCTGAGGAACTAGGGAACCGAAAACCTAAGACCAACCATGAGGACCTGCTCATACAGTGCTACGCTTCTGACAGGGGCTTCGAAAGCCTGGGCTTCCCGGGGTGCTGAAAAACTACCCCCTCAGGAACAAGTTATGTAGTATAATATTTAGCTAAGGTTTTCTTCCCTAACTCAGTCATAATAAGCGGCCTTGAAATCCTCCTAGGGGGTGATCTCCCCAGATGCCCCCTGGGCATTAGATGGAGCTGGCTCAGTAGCCTGTTCTGTGGGGTTTTGCCGGACCTTAGACAGGTAGTCGATGCCATCGACCATACAGTCAACAGTATTCCCGGACACCATTTAAGCAACTCTAGAGACACTGAAAAGATAAAACAAAGAAAACCTGCAAACAAGGCCACGCTGAAAAAGGGAACAGTCAAAAAACACTAGTAAAAAAAAGGGAACTAAAAACAAACAAGGAAACTAATAAAAAGACAAAGAAAGACACGTGCACCAGTGTATCGGAAAAAAGATAGCAGAAAAACACTGCCCTAGAGAAACGACGAACAGGAAAAGAGCGAAGAACTGTCTAGAAAGAAGATACCTGAAGAAGACCGCCGAAATTGGATAAGGGTGATCGCCCAAAAGAGAAGGGATCGTTGGACACAACTGAAAGCAGGTCCTGAAAGCGTGGTGGTTGGTGGAGATGGAGGCAGCAGCTTGCTGGAACAAAGAAGGTTTGCTAGAAGTTGCTCTAAATGCACAGGAGACGATGGGAGAAGATAAGGGAAAAATAGAATCGTGTAGAGGAAGAATATATAGCCCACCCAAGGATTCTCAACCCTACGTGTGTCACGCATCCGAAGATTGATGAAATAAAATCGAAAAATGAGGTGATGCATGAATCCCTAAAAATTAAAGAGGTTCAAACGTAGTCGTCAGATGACCTAGAGATCCGAAATAACACGACACTTGACATGACCCAATGTCGGCGTTGGCATGTCCCCTCGGTTATTGAGACCCATTAAAGGCAAGACCATCATTAGCATCCATCCCTAACTAGCACCACTTCGACAGTCGAGAGAGTTTGTATTCCTAGGCCATGTAATCCTAAACCCGAGAATAGGGGGAAACTGATGGGAAAAACTATATTAAGAGCGCTGCTAGCCAGTCCCGACTAATCGGTACGACCCCGGCCCTAGATGGACAGACCCAGAAAGTCCCGAGAGGGGCTGACCTGGGCCCCCCGACTAGCCTGATACCAAAACCCTCGATCCTAAGGCGGAACCATCCCTTGATACTAGACCCGATGCATCCCACTGACTACCCCAACCATTATTCAGAATACCCGACTCCAAAAAAGACCATCGAGGCCTCATAGCCCTAGGGTCCTTGAGGAATCTCGATGGTTGGGAGGTGACAACCCCGACCGACTCAACCTACAGATAAGCATAATCTAAAGAACCGTTACCTGGACAGAATATCTTCTGTAATAGCCTGCCAACTCTGAGCAAAGGACAGAGAAGACAGGGGGAGACGTGGCTCAGGATGTGGGCAACAGTGCCACACGAGAACATGGGGGAAAACAACATGCAAGAACGTGGGGAAAAGCGACAGGGAAGAATCCGCCTTGATATGTCCCTACCCGAGTCTATAAATATGGAGACCGCTTCGTCTTCCAGGTATGAGACATCTAAAACCCAAAGGGAAGAGTTCTACTTTCTATAGTCCCCCAGCTTCCCTGACTTGATCGTCAAAGAGCTAGAAGCCGGCCCTAGCTCCTTGGCTTCTTCTCATTCTGTGTGTGCAGAGTCTGCCTTGCTGATGATTTGGGTCGACTGCAGGACCATATGGTTGGCGTAAAGGTAGTCACTCCTCTAATACGCCATCAAGTACCTCTTTCTAAGGTGGGTTAGGTACTAATAATTAAATGTTTCAGCACTAACAATAGGTTGTTTTGGCAGCAACACCAGTGAATTCTTATAAAAGCCACCGTAGGTTAGGAAATATAAATAGATTGAAGAACAACATGCAAATGGGGAGAAATAGTGGATAGAGTCATGTTGTATTAATATTCCCCTTGAATCTAATTTGGCCCCTTTCAGATTGTTTCCTCAGTGCTTGGGTTACCATCAGCTAGACTCTTGGGTAAAACAATCCATTTCAGATGTGTGCATGTTGCCTTCTATGATCAAAATAAGATCTATACTATTTTCTAACTCAAACTGAAAAGTAAAGAAAACAAGGGCATGAAAGAGAAACATGTGAGGAAAGGTGAGGAGTTACTCTCATTTTCTGTACATAGAACAAGGAAGATGGAAACCCTTTATCAAGAGGTACCGGTACAATGGTCAAGTTGTGCTGTTCTAGCTCTCAACTAAATCTGAACATTAAAACCCATTTAACTGCGATATGTTAGTCTCTTCAATTGTTATACATGTGAACCAAAAATTCAATGGTAACTTTTAGGACCTCTTCATGTGTGAGCACTAGACAACACATGCATGTTGTCTCATGAAGCCTTAGCCAAAACATTAATATACAGAACTTTTATTGTCT
>JAOXJP010149958.1:0-13137 GCA_025762735.1 Platanus orientalis | reverse complement strand
AAACCAACACTTGATGATTACAGACATGACTAAGATATTCAATGTGCTCATGCCATGCCTAATCTACCACTCCATGTATTTTATACAATATGGAATTGACAATATACATCAACATGAGGAACACCTCAACCTTTAGATTAGAATCTTTAAATATGGGTAACTCATTAAAGCCATAGATTTTTGAAAAATGGGGTTCAAATTTTGTAATAATGCATGGGGGATAAAATTTTGCATTTAAAAAAATTTCCCCCATGATTGATCATGAGATCTATGATCGGTCATGGAGTCAGGCACCCAGGCCGTGATCCTTCTCATGATTGATCAAGGATGAAGGGGTGAGGGCCTCAGGTCTCTCAAACTAAAACCACATCATGGATCGTGATCAATCACGAGATCTGTGATCAATCAGGCCCTAATTTTATGCACTTTGTTAAAACTGTTCAAGGGTTCTATTGGGCTAACTTTTCTTGGGTCTTTTGGAGGGTTTTACCACCACACTAAGGTCCAATTTTAAGTCTATATACGATATACAATGCATGCTTTATACCTTGAGTGGAATGGGAAAATCCGAGGTTGCTTCCAGTCTTGTCCCAAGGCTTTGGTCCACCATGACTCCTTGTCTCGAATATGTGAGCTCATAAGACACTTACAAGACACTAAGACCTAACTCTAGGTTTGTCTATGGGGTTGACAATACATTCATTAACAAGGGAAAAGTTATTGCCTATGCGTCTAGACAGCTTAAACCTTATGAGCAGAATTACCCAACTCATGATTTGTAATTGGGTGCAATTATTTTTGCGTTAATTAAGACATTGCTTGTATGGTGAACCATATGAGATTTATACAGATCACAAGAGTTTGAAATATTTTTTTTTCACAGAAGAATCTAAATTTAAGGCAAAGAAGATGGCCTGAGTTGATTAAGGATTATGACTACACTATCATTTATCATCCAAGAAAAGCCAATGTGGTTGTTGATGCATTGAGTGAAAATTGTTTGGTGATTTGGCATGTGTTATGGCATATTAAAATACAACCTGTGTTAAATGACAATATTAAGGCAGCTCAGAGTTCAGATCTTCAGATTTAGAAAATTATAGAAAGGTAAAAAAAAAAAAGGGCAGAAAGCATATTTTGCAATTAAAAGAGATGATTCGTTATGGTATGGCAAGAGGTTATGTGTGCCTAATGACCTTGAGCTTAAAGAAGAAATTATGGAAGAGGCACATGGAACATGATACTCAATTCATCCAAGAAGTACTAAGATGTACAAGGACCTAAAAGGGTATTATTGGTAGAATAACATGAAGTAGGAAATTGCAGATTTTGTATCCAAGTGTTTGACTTGTCAACTTGTGAAAGCCGAACACCAGAAGCCAGCAAGATTATTACAACCATTGAAAATTCTTAAAGAGAAGTGAGAACACATATCTATGGACTTTGTCAGTAGACTACCCAAGACAGGAAGGGATTTGATTCTATATCGGTTATTGTGGACCGACTCATTTCTTACACATTTGGGTAAATTACTCACTTGATAGATTGGCTAGGTTATACATTGATTAGATTGTGAAAGTACAAGGGATTCTAGTTGGCATAGTTTTAAATCATGATTCACAATTCACTTTAAGATTCTGAAACAATTTATAGCAAGCTTTAGGAATAAAGCTGAATTTTAGTATCAATTTTCATCCACAGATAGATGGACAGTCAAAAAGGACCATACAAACTTTGGAGGATACATTGAAAACTTATGTGATTGATTTAAAAGCAAGTTGGGATGATCATTTATCATTAATCAAATTTTCTTACAACAACAGTTACCAAGCTAGTATATAAATGACACCATTTGAAGCTTTGTATCTAAGAAAGTGAAAGGCACCCTATGTTGGGAAGATGTTAGCAAAAGGAGGTTACTTGGACCCAAATTAGTTCATGTGACAATGTAAAAAATTAAGCTTATTCATGAGAGATTACTTACAACTCAAAGCAGACAGAAGAGTTTTTCAAATTAGAGAATAAGATAACTTAAATTTTAAATTGGAGAGCATGTATTCTTGAAAGTATCACCATAAAAAAGTATCATGAGGTTCAAAAAGAAAGGGAAATTAAGTCCCAAATTCATTGGTCTGTTTGAAATTCTAAGGAAGATGGGTGATATTGCTTATGAACTAGCATTGTCACCAGATTTG
This sequence comes from Platanus orientalis, assembly GCA_025762735.1. Lineage (NCBI taxonomy): Eukaryota > Viridiplantae > Streptophyta > Magnoliopsida > Proteales > Platanaceae > Platanus > Platanus orientalis. Next base: position 10,942 of record JAOXJP010149958.1, on the reverse strand, counting down.
TCATATATCTACAACGTGTTTCATGTATCCATGTTGAGGAAGTACATGTGTGATCCATCTCACCTGTTAAAATTTGAACCACTTCAAATCATGGAAGATTTATCTTATGATGAGCAACCCATTTAGATTCTAGATAAGAAAAAACAAGTTATGTGTTCAAAGGTGATTCTGTATGTTAAGGTACTATGGAGGAACCATTCGGAAGAAGAAGTAACTTAGGAAGGCGAAGACGAGATGAAGGAAAGGTATCTGCACTTATTTCACACATATGGTGTGTCAAATTCATAGGACTGGATTTATTTTAGGGGGGGAATGTAACATATCGCACATGTTTGCACGTATCTTGCACAAGTGTCATATTTGTACTATACACACAAAATATATATATTTCATACACACTTAGAACTGTTTAAATGCATATTTATTGATCTGTAAATTAGTACAACTTTAGAGAGACACCAACAAAAATGTATGAAGAATTTGTTAGCAGAATTTATGTTTTAGATAGGCACAAAAGTCTATAGTCCAACAAAACAAATGGAAAGTGAATCCAAGTTTGAACAAAAAAGATATGGTTAGTTTATCACAAGGGACCAATAGCAAAGCAAAAAAAATTCCAAGTCGACTGATCAGGAGGACCCCTGATCGATTCGACTTAAGAGGAGGATGGATCGGGCCTAAGGGGTTTAATGGATTGGCAATAGGGGAATGGATTGAACCTAAGGAGCTTGATGGATCGACAAGGGGATGGATTAGGTCTATGCAGCCGGATCAAGCAACTACTTTCTTGATTGATCACCGAATGCGATAAGCTTTTGTAAACTTGATTTTTAAGCGATTTTTTTGATTTAGAAACTTTCCTAAACATGTTAGGACTCCTTGTGGGTCTATATAAGAGGTCAAACTCGACCTAAATCACCTTAGAAACCCTAGAAAAAAGATTAAAGAGCAAGAGGAAAAGAAAAGGAAAAAAAAAAGAGAAAAAGCTAAGGATTTGGGATTTTTAAATAATGAAAAGGCTTAGGAGCGTTTTTGCACAAGAAGAGGTAAGAGAAAATGTAAAGTATTGTTTTGTTTTCATTCTTTAGATTCTTAGATCCATGCTATTCCATTTTGTAAAATATTTTAACTGTTCTAGTCCAGATTTGAATCATTATTCACTGGTTTTGTTTTGCCTAAAGTGCTAAAACATGGTTTTTTTAAAGATATGGATTGGTTTTGCAAGAACATGATTAAGAAGGGATTTTTTTTTCTTCAATTCCTTAAAATTTTATAGAGTCGTTTTCTTTAGTTGAATCTGTTTTTGCACTGGTATTACATGTAGAACTATGTTTTGAATAAGAAAAAATGAGAGTTTTGAAAGAGGGTTTTGTTCTTAAAATTGTGAAAGCTATTATGATATTTGTTTTGATCTTCTAAATAATTTTAAAGGTGTTTTCTTAATGATTAACAAGAAAATCTATATGTTTAGTTCTTCAATTTATTTTGGTATAGATGCATAGTGTTTTTGAATCCTATTTTTACAAAGAAAAGAGTTTGTTTTACATCTTATTGTTCATGATTCTTAAAGAGTATTCTTTTGGATAAATAATTTTATATTTTGAAAAATATGTTCTATAGATTGTGTTTAAGGGATCAAGTATAGTCTGTTCTCTTTATTTTGACTTAGTTAATGTAAAGATTTTTTTTATATGTTGTTCATATTAATTATATGATTTGATTAAAACTGCAAGAGAATGATATGTTCTGTTAGAAAGCCACCTTGCCCATCAAAGGGATTTATTGATGGAACCCACCTCACCGGGCATATAGTGTGAATTATTATGGATCTTCACTGCTAGCCACATAGGCAGTAGTAACAACCCAACTCACCATGTATATGGTGTGAACTGGACCCTTCTCACCGAGGTTTAAATGGTGCGAACTGCTATATGTATTGGCTTAATTAATAGTAGATATTTGATATGTTCTGTTATGTTGTTCTTTTTTTTATTCGGGCTATGATATGATATATATGCTAATATGTTCCAGTTTAAGTTAAAAATATATGATTAGCATTGTTTCCATTTTGTACCTGTAATTATAATTTCTATAAAATGCATATTATTATAAAAGATTGATTTATGAACTGCATTGTCCTGCATATTGATTAGTAAGTATGAAAGTATCAATTTTGTTTCTATAACCATGCTAGTCTTGATCCAATGTTTCCTTAGTTTACCGTTTTCTTATTGAGTAAATTTGGCACCATAGATGATGAGGAGGTAGCTTGGTAGCAGTTCAGATGAGTAGGATATGAGAGATTGATAGATTTTGATTATACCATGGGAGATTGATTCAGTAATTTTAGTTTTGAGACTTTATTTATTTCATTTTAATTTTCAAAGGATGTAATAAGTTAGTGAATTTTAGTATTTGGATTTCAGTTGATTTGATTAGTTATGTCAAACTATTTGTTTAATTTTAATGGAAAGGTCAGACTATCTTATGGATTATCTACATGATTATGTTTTATGGAATATGGAATTTTATGTAGGTTAGACTTGTGGGAATGTGTTGAATGGTTATGTGATCATTGGAAATTGATTGATGTATTATTCCATTACATATGAAAGAAAAAGAAAAGTAAAAAATTTATACAGGATGTGAATGAATGAAAAGTGTTAATGTCACATGTCAAAATTCATGGCCCTACTAGTATAGGTTTCAGGGCATGATGCATCTGGCTTGGATTCGACTCCCTCTTCAAGCTTGATTACTACTGGGATCTCCTCCACCATATTGACATCATCCTTTTTGATCTCGTTAGCCTGGCTAACTAATGCTTTGAACTCAGCAGACAACATCAGGATCATGTTATAGTCCACCATTCATTCTGGAATGTCTCCAAATTTCATAGGCATTAGGCTCATGCCAAATTCCTATGTACTCAAAGATGCGTGTGTGTCCTCCAAGAAAGATTCAAAAGGCATGAAGGATTCGAGGAAGAGCCCTTCATCTGCACATAGCCCTTCTAAATCAAAGTCGACTTTGGCCGAGTTCATGACTTCATAATCAAGCCAAGTTTTTGCCTTCTTGAATGCTTTTGGTTCCAGGGGCATCTTCATCTTTGGTGTAGGTTTGTCGTATATTCAAGTGATGTCCCTGATTTCCTATGTTGTCTTGGATTTTCTTAGCTTTCTTTTAGTCATGCCAATCAAGACTTTAACCACCCTTAGTTCCTGACTGTCCATGTCCAACGTGGGGAAGTGTCATCTTTCCAACTGTTTGTGACCTTGCTTTACTGTCTTGATCTCAACAACTTTTCCTTCTGGTCTGTCTGTCATATCTATCAACTTCTCCTCTGGCTATAAGACCTCAACTCCTACATCTACGACATTTATCTCCTCTTCTTCAATCCTATACATATTCTCCCTTTGGTGAAGAGCCTATTGTTGCAAACATCGTCACTTCTAGGTTTAAGTCATAGTTGGAACTCTTGGGTTATACCCATACTTGAAATTTGATCTGACTAGCAAGTGAGGCTTTTGACTAGTCAAAGTGACCCATTTTTCAGGCTCAACCCTTGGGTTGAGGTTGGTCTTCGTAGGTTTTGTAACCAGGGCTTATGCACATACTCACCCACATTCTTAACCCACATATTAGGTTTATTTCCAAGCTTGACCTACATGTTGTTTACCCTTTCTTCTGGTTGTCACCTTGATAGGTTTTTGTCTTCTTTTTTAGGTCTTTGACTCTACCTGTTTATTAACTGTCATAGAGACCAAGCATTTAGCCATAATGAGGCCACAATGATCACACAAGAAAAAGTCTGGCAGCTCTTCCCCATCCTCTTTAGCTCTAGGAACTGGTTACCATAAGATTTCTTAATATGCTGACAACTTGACTCATTTCTTGTCATGAGAGTTGAGTTTAAATTGCTTCGGGATATGTGATTTTCTCATCCTCTGCATTTTTTCTCTCAAGTTGCTCACCTCTTGACCTTGAGTTAGCTTGGATAGCCTCTTAATTCAATGCCTTATCCCCCTGCCAAGCAAATGTTGACAATTAATCATTATATCATGTCAAGAGCTTACTTTGACTTGCCTATGGTTCGATGGTTCTAGTTGGACTGAGACCATGTCAACATCCACAAGCTTAGGGAAAAGTTTGGTATCAACTTTTATTGCTTTTGCCTCATTAGGGAAACAAAGCAATTTGTGTTGACTCTTTCTTGGATGACAATTCTAAACACGACACACTTTCTAATAGAGCCTCTAACCAACAAATTCAGCCAAGTCACTTCATAATTGGGTCCTACTAGTAATAGGTCATATATGAAGCATTCCTCTTATGGTTTACTTCTCTAAGGATGCTCTCATATTGAGTAGCCCTCTCAGACAGTTCAAAAAAATTGAAGAAGGTCGTGCCCTCGAAATTCTTTCTTAATTTGAAGTCTAAGCCACCTTGGGTCAATCTTACGAATTCTATTCCGGAAAACTACTCAGGCATTGAGACTTTGTCCATTTATGTAACGCCCTTGAACCCAGACCCGGATAAGATCCATATGCACCCTGGCTTTGGATCATTACATTTATTCGATCCAAATGTCCACAATCCAAAAGTCATTTATTTACACATAATCTCATAGCTCCTTTACTTTAATTACATGGTTCACTGGTCTTATAATCCACATTATAAGTTCGATGGTAGTGGAAGAGGTTAACATTCGATAGATCATAATAGTTCAATATATATAGTAGTGGATAACTCGCATAATACGATCGTGTCAATAGAAGTGTAGCGGAAAAAGATACCATAAATCTCTATAGTAATGTACTAAAACATCCAAATCAAACTACATTAGTGGGGTGCCTTTTCACACAAAACATAAAATAAAGGGAAAGTGCATAGTCTCTCAAAGTGTAATCATCATTTTGAACATAATGTTCCAAAGACTATCCGAAACTTAAAGTACTAAGATGGCATAATTCCCTCAATAGTAAGCTCCGAAGGTGCATCCTGCAAACAATGTTAGTATGAAAAATGTAATGGTTGGGTTAGTCCTAACCTGTAAGCAATCATACTGACTATAGATAATATGAGGTAAGAGATATAAGTCCAAGTACTAACATGTCCAAAAGTTGATACAAAATTAAACAGAACTCATATAACAACAAGATCACGCTAGTACAAAACTAAATGATAAACCAATATCAAACTAAGGTTGAAGGTCCAATGGTGAGCCCAACAATGTTAAAGTCTATGAGTGATAGCCAATATCCATGAAATGCCTATAAAGTTATCCTAGAGGGGGGATGAATAGGATATCACAAATTATTCTACCATTTCTTGTCAATGTTGTGATTGATTTTAATCTTCTTAAAATTAGTGCAAGTGTGTGTGTGCAGCAATGTGCTTACTCAAGTATTTAAACAAATACGTAATGAGCAATATTAGAAATGAGCACAAATAAAAAGATAAACAATCACACACTCAATCCACATCATAAAATTTATAGTGGTTCGGCACAAAGGCCTACGTTGGTCTTCAAGGCTTGAATGTTGGAGCTTCTTCCACACCTTGGCCATGGATTTGACAAATGATGCCCTTGCATCAACAATCTCCCCCTTTGTCAATTCCATAAAAAAAAAAACCATATCCTTGGCATAATTGTCCATTCCCCCAAAATACATCATTAGACACAAATGCCTTAGACCCCACATACAACACAATGCACAATTGCCTAATTACCCTGAAATATATGCCAATCACCTCCAATACAAGATACACACAGAAAATAACAGTACATTGAATGCTTTAGGTATCTTGACCTGCTAATCAACACCTGCACACAACAACACACGTACCTTCTTCAAGCTACATGTGAAGTATATCTTCTCAAAACATGTAAGAGTGTGTATATGAGAAAACATAAAGAGCCAATGCAAAATGGACGTGTTCATTTTAGTTGTAGTATTGGAAAATGTTTGTTTTACTTAATAGATTGGCAATATCTGTATTTCCCTAATACGTATGCTCCCCCATAATGCATACAAGCCTTTATGTGTAAACTTCCTCAAAAGTAGCACTTTCTATACTTTCGCCCCCATAATGCATACATATGCCCTCTCATGGCCAATGTCAAGTATGCAATTTTTCTCCCCCTTTTTGCCATGAATTGGCAAAGTCTAGCAAAAATCATAAATAGCTTATGAAACAAGAAATAAAGCTAGACAAAAAAAAAATATTGGTCATTCTATTCATGATAGTTAGATTGATTACAACTAATTTCAGCAAGAAGACAATCAGATGGACCATGACTAATACATATAGACAACAACAACAAACTACCATCTTCACAAAAGGAAAACATAAACTATGACCACTATGGCCTTACAGAAGCACCACAAACATTACAATTAGATGTTTAGTCACCTCCCTCCTCATATTCTGAGCCTTCAGGCACAACTCTTTTAACCTCTTCCTCATCGTCCTCTGGATCAACCACTCCATGATTTCCAATAGACTTTTCTCCACCCTCCTCATCACTCTCTGCCTATTCTGCGTCATCCTCATCGGTTACATTTGTGAACTCCTCAATTGGATAATCCTCCGTACTGTCACTGGCAGATTCCAACACCAATAGGTTCTCTAGAGTAGATACCCATGCAACCACTAGCTTTAAATTGGATTCTAGTTGCGAATGACCTGAGACAACTTCTGAATCATTGTCTATAGTAGAGACATAACAGTGGCTTTAGTGGAGGTGGGTTCATCTTGACACCCTTCTTCTTTGGGTTGGTGACATCCTCAACCAACTTCATACGGCTCAAACTCCCAATTGTGAAGGGAGTGGTAGGATGCTTCATCAGAGTTAAACTCGAAAGGGCACCTTGTGTGCCGCAAGGATCTTGGTGATCAAAATAGGAAAGGGCATGCTCCCTGTGGAGTGCTCAATATTTTCTATCTTGAGGATGACATAACAAATGACCATTGGATGATCAATCTTTGGCCCCTCAAGGATGTTGTCAATGAGGTAGGCCATTTGGAGGGGGAGCTGGTTGTGATGAGTCATCGGGATAAGGTGGTAGGAGAGAACCCGGCCAAGAAATTTGACCGTGGGCTTGCAAGATTTGTAGGGAGCTTGTTGCCTTAATGAATGTACTGCAGGCACAGACGATCATTTAAATCACCTTATTTAATAGGGGTGAGATTTTTTAGAGAATACTCATTCTCATCCACTTCCCTCAGAATCTTGAGCAGTCGTGCGACGTAGTCCGAATTCACGGCAATAGGACACCTATATATGGGAGTAAAATGAGTTATCCCGATTGTTCTCCCCAAATACATTAGAGTAGAAAATCCTCACCTCTTCTTCTTGGATGGGTCCTTGCATGTCAAAGAAAGGAAGCCACCCACGTACCCTCATCTACTCATAAAAGCTTCATAGTTCGGAGCACCTCCACTTCAACATTATGCTTAATAATGAATTGGTGCTTGGAGAAAATCTTCTCAAAAGAATCAAGAGCCTTTCTAACATAGAAAGGGGAGAGACCTTATTCTGTACATCTATTGGTTCTCTTCCATGCCTGAGAACCTTCTCCCATTGGCCTTTTTCCTCTGTCTGCTGCTAAAGGAGGAGTTTCTTGAGAAGCACCTCCCTTAAAGGACTTGGACACACAAGAAGCAAGCTTCTTTTACACCATCTTGAATGTTTTGGATGATGAGAAGGCAAGCACCAAATGATATTTATAGGGAAGGAAGATGAATCCCAAACGAATGAGTGAGGAGATGAAATGATTCATTTCTATAGGTGAATGAACTTGAAAAATGTGGTTTGGGGTTTTAAAGAAGGTTTTAAAATCGCATGCAAAATTGTTGGACTAAACTGCCCTCATGATTAATCATGGGGTTTGTGATCAATCATGCCTCATGATCGATCACAAACCCAGTGATCGATCATAGATGTTAAATCTCCCATATTTCAAAATTATGTGCAAGAAGTCAAGGCCACTCCTGGCCTTGGTACTTAGCCACATCATATGGATCCTAAGCACCTTGGTTTAAGTCTCTGAGACTCATCCCATGGCACACAACCCTATAGCACTCCTTAGATATTCAAACCTCCTCAAATCAAGGTTTTTTTTTCAAAATATCTACCACTTGGTCTTCTATGGTCACATGATCTAAGGACCACCTTCTCTTTCACCAATTTCTTGATGAAGTGGTGTCTAATATCTATGTGTTTGATCCTTGAGTTCTGAACCAGGTTCTTAGATATGTCAATCACACTCTTATTGTCTACAAAGAAATTCATAGTTCCTTGTGACAACTCATAATTTCTGAACATTTGCTTTATTCAGAGAAGTTAAGTGTATCCACTGCCAATTACAATAAACTCAGCTTTAGTATTTGACAAAGAGATTGAGTTTTGTTTATCGCTATGCCAAGAAACAAGACTATTTTCAAGGTAAAAGCAACCTCCACTCATGCTCTTACGATCCTTCACATTACCTGCCCAATCAGCATCTAAGTATCTTGTAATCTTAAATGTGGTGTCAAATGGGTACCATAAACCAAAGTCTACTATCCCAAGCACCTACACTGAAGGATATATATAGTCTACTTGTTGTCAAGTATAGTAAGTTGCCTATAATACTCCAGTAGTATGTGGAATCTACCTCAGCTCCTTCAAGATCCTTGGTGATCTTGTCACTTCTGTTGATTAGAGTATTGTTGGTTTGGATTCATGCAATCCAAATTTTGACACTAGGTCTTTAGAAAACTTGGTTTGGATCAAGAATATGCCATCTGGTGTTTGCTTCATTTGAAGACCCAGAAAGAACTTAAGTTCTTTATCCATACTCATCTCGAATTCTGATTTCAATGTTTAGGAAAAGTCATGTAACATTTTGTTACTTGTTGACCCAAAAATGATATCATCAACATAGATTTGCACTATGAGTATGTGACCATTTTTTTTATGAAGATTGTCTTATCCACACTCCCCCTATCAAAATTGTGGTCAAGAAGGAATCCTATGAGCCTTTCATACTATGCTCTTGGAGCTTGTTTGAGGTCATATAGAGTTTTCTTGAGTCTGTATACTTAGTTTGGTAAGTGAGGGTCCACAAATCCCTCAGGTTGCTTAACATAAACTTACTCTTGGAGTGTTCCATTTAGAAAGGCACTCTTTATATCCATTTGGTATAGCTTGAATTTCAAGTAACATGCAATGGATAAAAGAATTCTAATGGACTCCAATCTCACAACCAGGGAAAACATCTCCTCAAAGTCAATGCCCTTAATCTGGGTATACTCATTTGCTAGAAGTTTGGCCTTGTTTCTTATCACTGTACCATGTTCATCATATTTGTTCTTGAAGATCCACTTGGTACCTATGACATTCTTGTTAGAGAGTATCTCAGTTAGGAACCACACATCATTCCTTTTAAACTGATTGAGTTCATCTTAAATGGCCATGATCCAATCCAATTTATTTAGAGCCTCTTTCATTTTCTTGGGCTCTATCTTGGATGTGAAGTAGAAATGACTCGGAATATTCTCAATTTGTCTCTTAGTCTTCACTCTAGTGTTTGCATTACCAATGATGTCACTTTGAGACAATCCTTTAGTGAGTCTTTTCTCCTTGGTATGATGTTGAACCTTTTCAACTTCATCCTCAGAGATAGAATGAGATGAGAACTCCTCTTGGCCTTAATGAGCTTCTTTAACCTCTTTTGGAGGTAAATTCTCAACTTCATGATCTGAGAACACAACAAGTGCATCTTTCTACACTTATGTTGACACAAGATCATGTACCGCTACATTAATTGACTCTTCCATTGTGAGAGTCCTCTTATTGTAAACTTGGTAGGCTTTACTAGTGGTAGAGTACCCTAGGAAAATAGCCTCATCACTTTTCTTGTCAAATTTTTCCAAGTGTTCTCTGTCCCTAAGGATGTAACATTTGCTACAAAATATTTTAAAGTATTTAACAGTTGGTTTTTTCCCACTCCACAGTTCATATGTTGTTTTGTCTATACCAGGTCTTCAATAAACGTGGTTAGAGACATAGCAAGTAGTGCTAATTGCCTTAGCCCAGAATCTCTTGGTTAGGTCCTTATTCGTAAGCATAGAGGAAGCCCTGTCAAGAAGAGTGTTATTCTTCCTTTCAGCAACTTCATTTTATTGTGGAGTTTTAGGAGTTGAAAACTCAAGTTTGAGTCCCATCTCATTACACCAATTTGAGAATTTATGGTTCTCAAATTCTCTTTCATGGTCACTTCTAATGCACTTGATGGTTAATTCTTTCTCCACTTGAATTCTTTTACAAATGTTAAAGAATTCATGGAAGGCTTCAAATTTCTCTATCAGGAATGCTACTCAAGTAAATCTAGAGAAATCATCAACCACCACCATGAAGTATCTTCTACCACCTTGACTCTCCGTTTTAGTTGGACCAACCAAGTCCATGTGGAGTAGCTCTAGGGGTCTAGATGTTCCTATTTGTGTAGTTTATTTTAGGAACTCTAGTTTACTTTCCCATTTGACAACCTTTACACATTGGATTGTCAATCTTGCTTAGCTTAGGAAGGTCCTTGACCATTCATTTCTTGCTAAGTTTTGCAAGATCCTGAATGTTGATATGTCCTAATCTTTAATGCTAATGATTGATCTCCTCCTTTTGGGTTATGAGACAAGTGTCCCCTTATTAAGGATGGGGTTCAATGACAGAACAATTATCACTTGTCCTCACTCCTTTAGCTAAGATGTTGTATTCGTTATAATCCTTTATCACACATCCATCTTTACCGAATTTTACTTTATAGCCTTTATTACAAATTTGACTTATACTTATCAAATTATGCTTAAGGCCTTGCATATTGTTACACCTAGACTAATGATCCAACTTAATGAACCAAAAATCCATGGTAGCTTTACTTGCAAGTATACAAGT
>JAOXJP010149947.1:0-13138 GCA_025762735.1 Platanus orientalis | reverse complement strand
GTTTTAACCCTATACATTTTTATATATAGGTACCTATTTTTTCATTTGAAAACTGTTTTTACAATTTTATCCTCATGCACCTAGCCTTTGTGTGCATAGGACACGGTAGGAAATACAAAATCTTAGATAGAACATTTTTTTTTTTTTCCATTAGGAAAAACTTATATATGTTGGGTTGAAAATCTTTTATCCCTAATTGATTAAAAGTAATAAGAGCAATGATATCCATATCACAAGATAAAAGATATCATAATCTTGAATGCATATAGATTAAGCAATCTTTGTTTTCACAAAATAAATAAATCCTACAAAAGTGTATATATGTATGCACATGCATGCCTCTCCATGGTAATTCCGGAGTTCCAAGAGAGCCCCTTGCATTGCATGGCTCGGCTTTCCATTATCCGAGTTTGAACTCAAATTTCTTTTTATTCACGAGCTTAGCCTAAAATTTAGGCCCAACTCTTAATAAGCCAAGTTTAAGTCTGGTTTATCTCTTATATGATAAAATTAAGATGAGCTTAGCTTGGATTAGCTTGACTAATTTACAGAACTAGTTAGATCTACTATTGGGGGGAGGGGCTCCTTTATCCATTTAGTTTCATCTACAACATATAAACTCATCGATTCATAGCAAAGATGGAGCCCAGTAAAGCCACTGAGGGTGTCAAATGCATAGGTTTTGTTTATACGATACACAATAATGCATGATAAGATTTGTCAAGATATTGAAAATTCTAAATTGTTTATTACTATTAACGAGACACGTGATGAATCTAAGAAAGAACAAATGGCTCTTGTTTTGAGATTTGTTGACAAATGTGATTTTATACAGGAATGCTTCTTAGATCTTGTTCATTTTCAAGATACATCAATATTGACTCTTAAAAATGAAATATCCACTACTATTCCCTATCATAGTCTTAATATTCAAAATATTCGTAGACAAGGATATGATGGGGTAAACAATATGTATGGCCATTTTTTGTTCCCTAAGGATTAGGTACTACCCCTTAGGTCATCCCAAAGTCAAGCCGGCATCAAGGGCTGGCACATCAGTTCCGAAAAGTGAAAAGCATCCCCCAAAATTTATATTTTTTCAGCGCTGATGTGTTGGCCCCTAATGTCAATCTGATCTAAGGGGATCACACCAAATCCGAGGCGCTTTTTGTTATACATTTAATGGGCTATAAAATACTTCATTTCACCTTAACTTGTGTTTATAATATATATATATATATATATATATATATATATATAATTTAATTATAGTTTTAGTTCCCCCCCGTCCCAAAGATAAATTTTTTGCTCCGCCACTGCCCTGATGCCATACTGACCTAGGTCGCACACGGGTGTACATATCAAATCCCAACCGGTGATTTAGGCACACCCTTCATTTCTAACATACCTAGTGAAAAGACAAAAAGTGTTTCTATAAAATTATAAGAGTATCTTGCCCAAAAAGAACAAAAGAAAAAAGTATAAGAGTAAACATATGAAATCATTTTTATTGTTCCTTTCGAGTATGTTGTCATGACTAACCTTCTATGTGGTGGGAGCTCCCCACCCATATGGAATTAAGGAAATTTCTCCTTGTATTCAAATCATAGTGTATGAATTGCTTCCCTTATCTTTTTTCTAGCCTTTAACACGTCTTGTATTTTTGTTATTCTCATTTGTTAACTTCATTTGTCTTGGAATTTGATTCAACGAAGAGCTATTCATGTGAGGGGTGCTTTTTTGACATTTGATTGGAATGGGATTGACACTATACCTTGCTTTGTGTTGGCATAAATCCCATTTGATCAATATGTCGGGAAAAACTGCCCTCCATTCAAGGGGCTTTCATTGAATTATGGTCCATTGTCTCATTCGTTTGGGATTTATTTGTTTCACCAGATAAATATTCTTCAACAGAAATTTCAACAGAATTTTTCTTTACCTGTATGTTTTCTGCGGTTTGGAGGGTGATTAGAATATATACATATGTATTATGGGTAGGTAACATTTCATATAGTTAATAGGGTACTACATAAGAAAACCCAAAAAACACCAAATGAGTTTAGAAGAAACTTTACTCTCAAAATCCCTATAGTTTAAAGTGTTTTGATAACTACTTTTATTTGACATCATGGAAAATATATAGTAAGCAGGGCCACATAGGCATTTAGTTGTTAAAATAAAGAATTAAGGAAGCGAAAAAAAGATACTAATTTTCTTTAAAACATATTTACTATTAATTCTAACATGAAAAATGTAAAAGCACAGAGAGAAACTAATATCCTTACATGAAAAATGGAAGAAAAAAAAAAGAAGGAAAATACACATTGTAAAGTAAATAAATACTGCAACTCTACTTATCGAAAAAATATATATATTTATTGCAACTCTATTTATCGGAAAAAATATATATATTGCAACTCCTATAAATGAATCTGAACCTTGATGGATTTAAAGAACAAGGAAAGACTATTCCAAGAAGCATAGCAGTTGACCATTCTCTGAATGCCATCTTCTAGAATGAATGGCAAAAACAATATTGGATGAGGCTTAATTATGGATAATCATACTGTGTACCTAACATCATAGATATAATAGAGAGCAAATCTTGATGAGGCTTAATTATGGCTAATCATACTGTGTACCTAACATCATAGATATAGTAGAGAGCAAATCTTCTGCGGCATATAAGCAATAATCATCACTGCAGGGCCACTCAAAAAGGGAGAAAGAGCATCTAGAGTGGTTAATACACCTTGACAAACATTTGAAAATGTCTTTGCCAAAATACCCTCCCAATGCTTTGTCCCTACTCCAAAGTGGTCTTGCAGTGATAGTTGAGATCATTTCCTGTTCACAAATAATCTTTTGGATTCAGAAGATGAATACAAATAACAACAACAAAACAAACAGCCTTATCCCAAAGATTTGGGGTCCTTCAGAAGACGAATACATATCTCAAAATAATTTAAATCACTACCTTTTTTTTTGGGATATGTCTAGGTCTCCTGAAGTCTACCAGATTATTTGTGGATATCTATGCATGCATGACACTGAGGATCTAGATGCCGAAAACCAAAACCATAGGATGTAATTGGGTACATAAAAAGAAAAAAAAAACAAATAAATGGGTCCATAATTAATTTAAGGCTCTTGCAAAGAAAAATGAATAATAATCAATTTAAGGCTAAATTAGTAGTCAAACAGTATAAATACAAGGAAGGGCTTATGCTTGTTTGGGCTACTTCCCCACCCAACTTATTATTTGAGTCTCAAATGGATCTTAGAAGGAGCTAAAAGTTTAAAACAAGCCATGCTCAGCCACTACTGGCCCAAACCATTTTCCCTACAACTTGTAGAGGGTTCCTTCCCTACCAGCAGCTAGAACATATACTTCTTAAAATGCTCACCTCCAAACCTTCTAAGCTAACTAAAGATAGAAGGTTTCGTTACCTGGCCCCCAATGAATATATAAAATTCGCCCTGTTTGGTTACACACGAGTGGCGGCTGTGGAGCCCACTCTCTACAGCTTTGATCTCCCTTCTGCATTCACATCTGAGATCCTTAAAAGATGGGTTTTCTTAGGTTTCAAACTTCTTATCATTCACCCGACATTCAAACTAAACAGCCCATAGCTTCATCACTTAAAGTGACTTTCAATTCCAAAAAGTTCAACTCAGGAGGAAAACGTGGTTAAATCTTACTTAATAGTCATAAAGCATGACAATTGAAGTAATATAAAGCCATTGAATTCTTGTGACAATCCTAACATAAAACATTAATTCAAAAAAGTGCAATCCTTGTGTCTTAGGTGGTAATTATGTTCTTCTCCACACTGTTCTTTCATACATTCATACATGCAAACACCAGTCTTCTAATCTAGGAATTAATTCTAGAAACCTTCACAGCCCACGACCCATGACCCGCGACCGGATCAGCCCCCACTCTTCAGTATCTTGAGACGTTGAACCGACCCGATAAAAGTTCTGCAATAACAATTTAATTTGTAAATAACTTGTTAAGTGTAAAATTAAGTGATATATCTCTAATTAGATCAGATGATAAAGAGCAGAAGATATATATTCTATACCCGATACGTACTGCTAAGTAATGGGATTTGGGAATCATTTTCTAAGTGACTGCATAGACACTCGTCCATCATTCAAACAACCCATCGGTATGTTTTTTTTTTTTTTTTTTTAAGAGAAACAGATCTACCGTTTGATGGTCTAATTTAGAAAATCTTGTAAATCTTGTTAGGTTGAAATCTGATATGATCAAATGAACCGGCTTGGTTTTCAAGGCTGGGTTGGCTTACTTCGACCGGGTTTCAAATGGACCCTCTAACGTGCTTGGCCTTTTCCAGGGTGGGTTACGGTTGAGTGTTCCCAACCAGAGCCAGGATCCTCTGCAGTAATTTAAACTATATTTAACGTGCAACGTGTTCACAAGATGACATGTATACAAAAATTTAAAATTTCAACCCAAATTTTATTGTAGTTTTACTTATTTTAAGTATAGTTGTAATTTTTTGTATATGAGAACCATGTCATAATGTATTTTAACTTGCTACATAGGATCTGGACTCCCCCAACCAACCCGGTTTAGGTTCTGGTTGGGTAAGTAAATGGACCCGGGTTTGAGCCAACCCGGTCCATCACAATTCCTAATGTGACCATCATTTTAAGAAACATTCTTCTCAAATCAGCAAAAGAAGTCGGTAATTGAACAATTACACTCAAGCGATGAGATTGAAATTTATCACAAGAGACATCTAAGGATCTACCACATCAGGACTGAAAAACCAAAATTTCCAAAATATAGTGGGGGAAATTAATACGTACTGCCAAGGAACATCTCCCACAAGCAGCCAATCTCCTTCTCTATCTTGGTAAGTGAGTGTATAACGTGTACCATCTTTAGATCCCTTCACACTTCTCTCATCTGTGTCGGTGCATCCAAGCAACCCAAAACAAAAAAACAAGCAAACACCCATTAATGCCAAGGTTCCATAAAACCTTGTTTGAAGAGAAACCAAAGTAAAACAAAAAACAAAAATAAAAATAAAAAGATTTACATCACAAACCAACTCACCAAACATGTCGATCAAGGTGTTAGTAAGGGTCTGATAAGAACGATGGAGGGTTAGATCAACTTTCCTTCCTATAGCAGCACCTTCCATCTTCACCTTCACGTACGTAGAGTTAGGTCTCCAACAACCCTTCTCATATCTCCGACCATTCTCGAGCCTACCACCTTGATTCTGATAGTGAAGCTTCTTCCTCCAATGGTTAATGGGTGGCCACCCCACAATACCATTTCCTTCTTTCCTGTTAACCCATTAACCATAAATCAATTTCCCTTAAAAAAAAACAGTTAAAGCTGCCAAAATCAAACCCAGACTTACTTGTTAATGGTGCAAGAGGAGCACTTCTCGAGGCTCTTAGGGTCATCATCATCGCTTGGCTTGTCATTCCATGACAGTAGAGGCAGCGTTCGAGTGAAGGGGCTAACCATCTCAAAGGCATCCTCGAAACTACGCTTGCTGTTTCTATTCTTTCCTAAACAGCCACTGTGGTG
Organism: Platanus orientalis; assembly: GCA_025762735.1. Lineage (NCBI taxonomy): Eukaryota > Viridiplantae > Streptophyta > Magnoliopsida > Proteales > Platanaceae > Platanus > Platanus orientalis. Next base: position 7,557 of record JAOXJP010149947.1, on the reverse strand, counting down.
GCTCCATGTCTCCGAGGCCACCACCTCTTTTGGGTCGTAAAAATATTTGTTTAGATCGAAGCCCTTGATTGGATTGCTTGGGAGAGCGAGACCCAGTTGAAGCTCCATATTACTAGGCAACAAATTGCAACAACAAGAAGAAGAAACAAACAATAAATCAATAAAATAAGAGCAAAGAGAAGAAATGAGTTTTTAGGGTTTGGAATTCCTGTTTGGAACTTTAATAAGAAGGATGAGAGAGAGAGAGAGAGAGAGCGCGACAGAGTTGGTAAGATGGGAATGGGACACACTGACAAGTGGGTTAAGAAAGCCCGGGGTGTGCGGTCCCGGCACGGTTCTTTCCTTTTCCCATGTGTCCGTCTCACTGCCCGGCTTTGGCCGACCCAGTTGCGATGCTGTCTCTGTTCCCATCGTATTCGAACCGACACACAGTCCTTTTCAAGTCTTTAAGTTCAACACCACTCAAAAATGGAAAAAAATCTCGTACACCCAATTTGTCTATCCCCCTATATCCCCACACAAAGGGTGGGTAATTGGGTATGTAAGTATAAAACTGTTTTAAAAACAGTTTTAAATGAAAAAATAAGTATTCATAAAAATGGGGTGTATAGAGTTAAAAAAACTACTTAGTTAACTGAGAGACTCCCGTGTTACTCAACTCGGTAGAGTTCATGGTCAGCTGTTAAAACTGGGATGATGATGTCAGCAAATTAGTCACCAGGTAACTTACCTGAGTTTTTCGAGTAATTCAGACAAGTTTTATAAAAATCGACTGGTTAACTGGTTTTTTTTATTTATTATAAAGCCCGTCAACTCAATATGAAAAATTAAAAAGTATACATTACCATCTAATGTTGTTTTCCCTTTAGTTTGCTTTATTTCAAGTCTCTCAACTTTCCTTTTGTAATATATTTTTTTTTTTCTGTATTTTCAATCAGTAATTTTCTTTCTTCTATATTTCTTTTCTATTTTATTGTATTTTTCTAAGATATTAATATATTTTAGTATTCACTAGCTTGGGTTACCAAGTAACTCGGATTAGTAGCCTTCTTGATCATTGGACCAATCCAAGTTTTTAAATATTGGTTAAAATCATTAAAAAAAAAAAAAAAATGTGTTCAAATGAACATTTGCTCCCTATTTAAGAAAGGCACCAAATTAAAAAAATCATCACGTTTTCAAGCCTGTGGTGTGGGGGACATGGGGGGATAAACAAATTTGAGTGTAGTATATCGTCTCTCTCTCTCTCTCTAGAGTTAAGACTGAAGTAACTGCACTCGGGTCGGCCTCTTTGGTTGCCGGACAAGCTTGACTGTAAGCCTAGATAGGGTCCAGAGTCTAGGCCACCCATTGGAGTTAGAGTCAACATTTCAACCCAACTGCACCTGCTCACTTGCATTTCCTTTGTTTTATGTCTGGGGGCATGCCTTACAACATTTTACAAACATTTAGTAAATGGTACAAGTAGTTGTTAGCTGTCAAGTCAATATGTGGGTTTGTTAATCAAGACCATTTGGTTTATGAGGTGGTTGTTAGCCATTTAGTCAATAAATGGGTTTGTTAATCTTGAACATTGGTTGTTGAGGTACATTTTGGATGCACCATAGCCTGAAATTCACTACAACTGGCTTATTTTAGCCATCCGATTCCGTTGAAATGTGCGATTTTGATTAGAACTCCAATGTGCTTGAGAAAAGTTCTATAGTTTGGATGATCACGATTGCCTAATTAGTTCAATTTTGAGTTATTTCCAATTGGTTGATGATTTAAACTGATCGCTTAAGTACGGGTTTTTCGATCGACATAGCAGATTGTGCAGGTAGATGATCATTGAGCACATTGTAGTCAATGCACCCTGGGCAATGGTTTTATTAGCTTATAAATTATTGATTTATATTATGATGTGATCTTCTTGATTAGAATGTTAATGATTCCTATTGTCATATTTGGGATTTAGATTAATGATAGGAGATAGAGAGGAGGAGAGAGACACATGATCTCTAGATAATGTATCCAACCAACTTGTATGTTTGGTGAATGTTTTGTTTTGTATTACCTGGTTCAAGACATCAGTCAGGTGTAGGGTCTCCTTTCAATTCTTTACGTAATTAAACTTGGTCACAAGACTTGAGAGCATGAACTGAACTTGTGCCTCCTTGTTAGGGGATTTTAAAGAAGATTGATAAGCTTCCATGTGAAGTTCACGTGATGTCCAGCATGGGCATATGAGATGACCAGGAACCCGCCCGTGCGGGTACGGTTGCAGGTATTCAAACCAATGAATTTGTTCATCAATATGATCGGTCCATCGACCCTAGCTGGATCAACCCCATGTGTTGGACCCCTACCCATTCAAAGGAGAAACACCCAGTGTACATGCTTCCCTGTCTCCTTTTACTGGTCCTTGTATCATTCATAAATTGGACCCAACGTGCAACCTTGTGTTCTTCAATCGACTCAAAAGTCATTCACTGATTCATAGTTTTCAGAACCAACCAGGATGCCAAACCGGAAAATGGTCTGGTTTGGTTTGAGTTGATCCGTCCCATGACTCAATATAACAAGTCTTTTAAGCAGGCCTAGTTCGATTCTCCCTAGTCAGCATTGGTTCAACAATTCTCCTTAAACCCTAAATCCAAAACCCAAGCTAGTTTGAGTCACCAGGGGACTGATTCTGTGGTTTACAGGCTCGACTGGCCACAGCAGACCACAATATTTGATCCTCCGAGTCAATCTTTGAGAATGCTGAGTCGACTCGAGCAATCTATAATCTGAGTCAACCCGATAGTGATTTTGCCAAGTCAATGGCAAGAAATTGTAGAGGAATCTCCACCACCCAAATTGTCTAGACTGAGTGATCGCCATCTAATAGGTGATTCTCAATAAAAACAATTTTGGGGTCCAAATTCCAGTTGGGCTTGAGAGGCTTGTAGTCCAAAATTATTGATATTCTTATCTCTAAGGAGGTCCCCCTCTTTGAGTTCAAAGCATTGGGAGCTAGATCTTTCTTTTAAATAAGGGTTGTTCGGTGGTTGTTGTGACTTGTAAGCTCTTTGTCGGAATAGGGTTCCCTCTCACCTTTCAGAAGAAGCAACTCAGTGAGATAGAGACCCCCACACTTGCCTACTAAGGATAGTGATGTCTCATGTCGCATTCAATCAAATGTGATTCTCACCAAATCATCAATGTATGGGGACATGGACTTGGACATGGTGGGCCTTAAATTTGCCTAATAAGTTTTTGTGTGAAACACACGTGGGGGGTTGAGGGTCAGTGACATGGACGTTTTTTGACATTTTAATTGATAATCTCATTAGATGATTGGCTGCAACAATTCCCAAGGCTCATCATCTTGACTAAGCAAAACAGCATCCAATGCACCAATCATGGAATGCCTCGGGGCGATGGTAGGTTGGATCAGATCAGAGGGATGGTTTAACTTGTGATGATCTCATCGGTTTAAAGAGACTTAGATTGGTGATTTCCTTCAATCCTAGGACTTTTTGAAATGGTATCAGTCATACCACATGTTGATCTCGAGCCTTGTCATAGAATAGAACACCGTGATGTCAGCTGCAGAGCATGATGGAGTGTTATAATCCCCATCAGTTTAAAGTGAGTAGCTTGATGCATTCCAATAGTCCTACCGCTATTGACGTATTGGTTAAGTGTTCTTAAACTAAAGTACTCCTAATGTAATATACTTAATCCTAACTCAAAGGTTTGAAAATGCTAACCTAACCTGATGACATGATGATTTGGGTTGTTTGTCATTGAGGTTAAACCAGACCCAAGTTACATCCCTAGCTACCATGTATCACGCTTAGACCAAAGGGGTGGGACTCGCCTTTCCATGGTCCCACCCTATCAGCAAGAACCAAATTCATTACTGCAATCATCCAATATTGCTGGATCTTGACAGGAAGAGATCTTTTAGGTTGTTTTTCATTGAGATTAAACCCGACACAAGCTACATTATCCCTAGCTACTATGCATCACTCATAACCCAAAGGAGTGGGACCCACCTCTGGTCCCAACCTATCAGCAAGAATCAAATTCATGACTACAATTATCCAATATATTGCTGGATCTTGACAGGGAGAGATTTTCTGGGTCTAAGGTTGTGATTGGCTGAAAGTTTACTAGGTATATGTATATGATCTTACAGGAGTTAAAGGTAGGGTTGTCAATCAGATCAGGTTGGGCAAGGCCAAGGTCAACCTGTGCCCAGCCCGAAATATATGAGCTGAGCTTGAACTTGGCCCAACCCTGAACTCAGCCCAACACAGTTTGCCCGAATTGGACCCAATTTCAAAAAATGTGTTTCAGATTGGCATATTTATCAGGTTTGTTGTTAAGTTGTTTGCGTATGTGTTACGAAGGGAGGTGCTCTGATATGTGCGCATTTAATGCAAGTTCTATGGCATGATCTAGGAGTAAGTTATGTAGTTGTGTTAGTTATTTTCCTCTTTGTTAATCATAATTTAGGTGGTTATTTGAAGTAGTTATTTATGTGTAGTGGTTATCCATGTGAAGTAGTTATCTATACGTAGTAGGAGGAGTTATTAAGTAGTGGAAAGTAGTAATAAGAGAGTGATTATGTAAAGGATGTGTTGTTTTTAATGTATTAATGAATCATATAAAAGGTAGAGAAGTTAAGTTCAATTTATTCAAAAACATCTCTTGTGAATTCTGAAGGTCCGGCTTTCCCTCAAAACATAGCTAAATTCTATTTCTTTGTCTTTCACTATTCCTCGAAAAGAAAAAAAACCCAAATTAGACCTTTGGGTCTCTCAAATCTCCATAATCTGCAAGAGGTTCCTATCAATTTGGTATTAGAGCTAAATCCATCCATCGAAGATCCATGGGTTAAACAACATGAGATAGAAATACAATCATTGAAGGTTGTTGCCAAGGAACAAAGAAACATCCTATGAGAAATCTTACAGAAAATCACAACACTTAATGTCAAGTATGATCAGTTTATGAACCAATCTTGGCGAGAAACCTTCACCAATCAATCTACTAGGGAAGAAGGAGCAGTGGAGTCCTCTAATGTTGGATTGTTTGGTTCTATACAAAGCCAGACTTTCAAGTTAGATTTTCCTTGGTTTGATGGAGGAAGACTCATCAGGTTGGGCCTATCAAGCTAAACAATTCTTCAAGTATCATCAAACCACTCAGGGTCAACGAATGACCATAGCATCATTTCACTTTGAAGGAGAAGCACTGCAATGGTACTATTGGCTAGAGAAAACCCAAGGAGCCCCTCCTTAGGAGGAGTTTGTTTAAGCTCTCCATGCAAGGTTTAGTCCCACTGAATTTGAGGACTATGCTGGAGTTTTGGCCAAGTTGAGACAGAGTACAACAGTTAAAGATAACTAATCTCAATTTGAATGGTTGGCTACTCGAATTGAAAGGTTAACCAAACCCTTCCTCATTAGTTGTTTTGTTTATGGACTCAAAGAGGAGATATGCATGGACGTACAGATATTTTACCCAACGTCCTTAACTATGGAAATCAATATGATAAGATTACAAGAAGGAAACTTAATGTTAGATGATGATAGGCCAAAATCGAACCTAACCAAGAACAACCACTACTAATTTCAACCCCACCAAAGGCTATCACACCCTTGATTAAAACTTATCACCCATGGAGACTAAAGAAAGGAGAGAGCATGGGTTTTGTTTCAACTGTGATGAGAAATTTCATCTTGGTCATCAGTGTAAAATCAAGACTCTTTCCTTGATTGAAGGAAATGGGCTAGATAGAGAAGAATATGAGGTGAACCCAATAGAAGAAATGTAGGAACAATATCATGTGTCAAAGGAGAAGTCCACACATGCTCAACTTGAAGACAAGGTCGAGGTTAAGGGGGTAGGAACTTGATACATGCGCATTTTGTTCAAGTTCTTTAGCATGATCTAGGTATCAGTTATGTAGTTGTGTTAGTTATTTTCTTCTTTATTAATCATAGTTTAGGTGGTTATGTGAAGTAGTTATCTATGTGTGGTGGTTATATATGTGAAGTAGTTTTCTATGTGTAGTGGAAGGAGTTATTAAGTAGTGGAAGGTGGTTAAGAGAGGGTGGTTATGTAAAGGATGCATTGTATTAAATGTTTTAATGAATCATGTAATAGGTACAGAAGTTAAGTTCAGTTTATCTAAAAATATCTCTTGTGAATTTTGGAGGTCCGGCTCTCCTCAAAGCATAGTCAAATTCTATCTTCTTTGTCTTTTACCATTCCTCGTAAAAAGAAAACCCAAATTAGACCTTTAGGTCTCTCAGATCCCCATCATGTGCAAGAGGTTCCTATCATTCTCCACATCAAAGCATGGCCATGGGAAGTTGGGAAGTGAGTAGTGATCATGAAGACATGATCGGTGATTGTTGGATTCATGGAAGGAAAGTCGGTGTTATCACATTCATTGATTTTTTTGTATTAATATCTCTAGATTCCCAGCATAGAATTTAAGATAGAGTTAAACAACTTCCCTCCTATTTGGTTCCAATCTTCTCTTACAACAAACAAAAACAGATGGAAACACCTATTAGGCCATGAATTCTAAGAGATTTGAATAAAAGAACAATGGGTCTTAACTGCAATTCTAAATAAGATCTTAGAAGGGGGTGAATAGGATCTTGGCCAAATATTTTAAAATTCTTTTTAAATCTTTAGTCCAATTTTAATTCATTTTAATTTATTTAAATTTTATTTTGATTAAGCAACGGAATAATTACTTAAGTAAATTAATCACTCACTCTATTATAGCACAAGGCTCCGTCATGCACTATCGTGTGACCTACAGTAAAGCGAGAGCAAAGCAAATAGTACTTCTCTTCTTTGTAATCTTTTAACTTAATTAATTATAAGATAATGTGCATCAAGGAGTGAAATAAATAATTAAACAATGCATAAGAGTCACAACCACAACACAAGAATTTATAGTGGTTTGGCACTTCGGGCCTACGTCCACTCTCAACAAGCTCACCCTGAGCCAATTTAATTTTATTTATAGTTATCCTAAATTATTACAAGAAAATTAATAAACAGAAAATAATTCACTTACAAGTTGTAGAGAATCCACTCCCTTATAAGTACACTCTCAGTGACTCTGATGGGCACGTTCCATTTAGTAACTCCAATGGATTATTCACACTTGAATTCGATAAGTGCAATGAGAATCTGCCTCAGGTGGCTTTGGTGAAGGCTCCTTTCTTGATATGGGTTGCCTCTTGTATAAGCTAATTTGACTTTAAGAACCCACCATTTAACTTTCAATTGATGTAACTAGATGTCTAGGAAGCTATCACACTCTACTTTGGTATAAATTTGCCTATTGGATTGTCCCACAATAGAAGGTTAAAGGATTTGACTTGTTTGACTCGTAGAGGTTTCTTTAAGAATTTAAGTAAATAATCATTACACACACATGTCTAAGCCATTAAGGCTTAATCCCTTATTTATAGAGTGGCAAAAGAGAACTCTATAAGCCCCGAATGGCTCTTTTCAAATGGTCAAAAATAGAGCCATTCATAAAGAGATGTATAT
>JAOXJP010149936.1:0-13138 GCA_025762735.1 Platanus orientalis | reverse complement strand
TCGGGATCGGTCCCGGCCGATCCCGATCCGATCCGGGCGATCCGAACCCGGATCGGACGAGTTTTAGAACCATGGCTCAGACTCTCCCTTCTTGAAAGCTGTCAAGGTCGCAAAAAATCTGTCCACCCTCGAGTTCACTTCTACTATACGATCTTTGTCCCAGAACATGGTCACCCCTATGTAGTCTTAGCCCAAGGAACAAAAATCCACCATGTTCGAACGAAACAACTAATCTCTTTCACCACCATATTACTAACCACTGCCTAAGCACCACTTCTGCCCCGCTCCTTCTGACCATATCCTTTAGCATTCTTCTCCTATCGTCTCTCCCTAGGCCTCATACATTCCATGAAAGAATTTAATGATGCATCGATAACTTCTTTTGCACCCACGATCCTTCTTCTCCGAATCCCTAGAAGACTCCCCTTCTGCCTTATCATAAGAAATTTCCCATTGCAGATTCCTCAACTCTCTCGGTTCCTTGCCCAGCTTGCAAATAAATCCCATGCTTCTTGTTCAAGACATTCAAAAGAAAGTTCCACCACCTAGCTCACTCCACCAATCTTTTGAAGAACCCATTACAATTCTTCAGACAAGGGACAGGCATTCTCATCGATCATAGCCAGGTCTAGCTACAGTTCCCTGTTGTGGATAGATTTAACATCTTCCTTGATCGACTTGTAGAATGAGCCCTTACAACTTGGAATTGAACCATCACCCGTTGCCATTACCAACTCCTCACTAGAAAGGAGGCCCCCTCACACTTGGGACCCCACCCTCAGATAATTCCCCCCTCCCAGCTTGCCCTAGCAGGTTCAAGCTTCTTTGGTTGCCCTCCTAGCCGAGAGTGTTCGGATATTCATGCTAATTTCGATCTCCAATGGGTATCCATCCCAGAGGAAGCCATGCCCTCCCAAATCGAGTCTTGGATCCCTCACCAATGATCCCATTGGCATTACAAACTAGGAAATTCCCCAACGTAAGTTTGGCCAAGGATCCTGAACCATACCATCCTGCAATGGGAACACCCGCCTCGTTCAATCAACCTCCAAGCCCTCCAACAGCGACCAAGGAGGAGCCAGAGCGTTGCTTGCCACCACGATAGACCCTACCGCCAAAATCTCCTTTTGTAACTCCCCCAAAACAAATGCTGTTGGACCCCCGAAGCCTGCCCCTCAACGCCAATCGCCTCTACAGCTAGCTCCCCCGTGCTATCAGCCTTGCCTCCCAAAGGAGACTAAACACCTAACTTGAGAGAGGGGGGAGGTTAAATTCGCCCATTTTGTACAAATCAAGCCTATAATCCCCAAACTGCCCCCGACGCTCAGTCTTGAACTAACAAAACCCTTTGTCATTTTCACAATTCCTAATATATCCCGATGTCCAAAAAGACCCATCCGCCTTCCCACCAACCACCAAATCCCCAACTTGCCCCTCCCCAGGTAAAGACTCAGCTATCCCTCTACATTCACACAAATTTTCGAAAATATCCCCTTCCCCAACAAAAGACGTATTTGTACCCCCTACATCCGCCAAATCCCCTTTATGCCCCTCTATTGAAATGGACCCTTTTACCCCTGAGCCCCCTCATGACTTCTTTACTAGGACTTGACTCCAACAGATTTTGGATGACCACCCCTTCTTAATCAGCACCCCCAGGGACTTAAGAACCTAATATGCTGCAGGTTTGGAAGATAAATCAGCTCTCGGGAGGATAAGCGACTGCCTCTTCTTTATTTGCCAGAAACAAGGCAGAGTGATCTTCTGATGACCCTCTCAAGAGGAGAGAGAGGTTCCTATCCACTGGGCTTCCATCGCTGCCGATATGGAGTTCTCAATGGTGAGTTGGATTTCCGACAAAGTCCCTCTTCGAAAATCTCTCCCATTCGCAAATGCCTGGCCCTTAGGATCATGATTCCCTATCCAAAAAATAAAAAATAAAAATGCATGGGCCTTGATCATTAAATTCATAGAAACATACTATGGAGACTGCCCCTTTGCACTGGCTCACCCTTGCATTTGGAGTCATGGCAACCTACGGTGTTTTTATTTTGCCCTGATTCAAATTAGGGGTTTTTAGAGGATATTCTTTGTGCTTTTTGTCTGACCAGTGAAAATCTGCTATAACATACTTTCAGGTAGCAGTAGGCAAGTAAAGGAGTATTTTTTTTTTTTTTTTCATTGGAACTCTTAGAAATCATGATATGTATTGCAATCTACTTAATGTGGGTTGTGATGAGGGTGGTTAAATAACACCTTGTACTTTAATGTGGGCATGCCCTCATTGTTTACTATGGTAGGACCTTTGAGAAGGAAACCTACTGTAGTGTCTCAATCTCACTTTCTTGAGGTAGTATACCTCACTGCATCCCTATCTAAAGTTCTCTCGAATCTTTGTCAATTTTTGTCCTTGGGAAAAGATTATAGGGCCAACTGGTTTGAAGGCTTTTCGGGGTTAACCAATCTGAACTGGGCTCGGCCCAAGAAACAAGGGAGGCAAGATTATATTAAGGCCGATGGGCTTGATGTCTGTTCGCATGACTTTGGAAGCCCAGAATCTTGTGGGCCCTTTTGTAATAAATGGGCTGCATAATAGGGATAGGTCTCTTATGGGTCGTCCGAGGCCCAGGAGTATGGGCTTTAGGGCCAATTTGAGAGACCATATAAGGGGTCATATGAAACAGCCTTTTAAGGGCTCCCAGTTTATGTCTTGTGCGAAAGGTGGAGCTGGGTAGATGAACAAAATTTCTGGTCAGCAGGGTGTGAGGTTAAGAGGGCGAATGGAATGGAGAGCCAAGGAAGTTTAAGGGAAGGGGAACAGGGCTCCAGGCGCGACTGGTAGTGGCGATCGAGTGAGGAGGGGGGTGACCCAACCAGGAATAATTATTAACGAAAGGCAAAAATTCCAACATCCCGTTGGGGTTCAGAGAGATGACGGGCAAAGGAAAGGCAAAGGTGAGTGGTTACACCTCTTCTGAGGAAGAGGAAGATGACGATTGGAATTTTCCTTTGGACACTAACACGGGATGGTTGAGTGAGGAGGTGAGGGCTTCGGGTGAGGGATGCAGCAGATCCCACAATGAAGCAGGAGCTCTAAATCAGGTTGTGCAACACATATCGGAGGCAGAATGTTTCGATAAGAGTAAGAATCAATCGAGAAGGGATGCTTATCAGTTGTGGGGAGACTACACTTCGGATGGATCCTTCCTTGACACCCAATTGGAGAAGTATGATTTGGACAAGGATGTTACAGAAGCGGAGCCTTTATTGATGCTACCACCTCCCCAACTCATTCGGTGTGGGTGATGAAAAAGGCAGCAGAAGTTAAACGTCGTCTAGGGTATGCGTTTAAAGGGTTGGAGGACCAGGTGGAAGATTTCCTCTGGGAAATTGAGAGGAGTTGGAGTCCAAGGAAACCAAAGAGCACATTCGCGAGGCATAAAAGGCGAAGGAACTCAAGGGAGCTGAAAAACCTTCATTCGGACACGATCGTGAAGAAAGAGGGAGAGATAGAAGGAAGGGGAGGTCTCTGACCCATTTTGACTTGTATGACGTAGATGTCAATTTATACTTGGAATGTTAGGGGTCTAGGGAAGGTAGAGGAAGAGGTGGGGGATTAAGGATATGATAAAGAGGTGGAAAGTATATTTGTTCAATATTCAAGAAACTAAGATGCTTAGCCTGGAGAGGTGTTGGATTGTGGACATGTGGGGTAGGAGACCTTTCCAATACATTCATAACCGGCGGTTGGGACAGTGGGGACAATTTTGGGGGCTTAGAACTCAACAGTGGTTGAGGTTATTGATCAGAGGATTGGGTACTTCTCTGTCTCGGTTCTATGTAGGAATAAGGAGGATGACTTCAGTTGGGATTTTTCTGGGGTGTATGGGCTAGCAAATCATTTTGACTTCAGTGCGGTTAGAGATGAGTTATGTCATGTTCAAAATGGGTGGCCGGTTCCATGGTGTGCGGGAGGGGATTTCAATGCCGTGTGGTACTAGGGGGAAAGATTGGGGGCTTCCAGACTAACTAGACACATGAGGAGCTTCAATGATTTCATTGATGAGCTAGGCTTGGTTGATCTTCCTCTCAGGGGAGCCTTATACTTGGTCTAACAACCAAGGCAATCATGTGAGTAGTTGTCTAGATCGGTTTCTTGTCACTGTTGACTGGTTGGAGAGGGGTGTTCTCTCTCAAGAAGCTCTCCCTTGTTTGGGGTCTGATCACATTCCGATATTGCTTCATTCAAATGTGTTTCCTTCTGGTCTGCATTTGTTCAATCAAGTTTATGTGGCTAGAAGTTCCGGGCTTCAAGGATAACCTTTGAAAGTGGTGGGAGGAGTGTATTGTAGAGGGGACTACTAGTTACGGGTTCAGCCAAAAATTGAAGTTGCTTAAAGAGCGCATCGTGAAGTGGAGGAAAGAGGAGTTTGGGGGTATGGAGGAAAGGAAGCTATCCTGTTTACGCAAAATTGAGCTATTAGAGAAGAAAGGAATGATGATGGGGTTAGATGAGGAAGAGATAGGAGAAAAAAGGGAAGCTGAAAATATTTACAACAATCTTTTGAAAATGAAGGAGATTTCATAGAGACAGAAATCTTGTGCAACTTGGCTAAAGGAGGGGGAGAGAAATACAATTTTTTTTTCATAATGTGGCAAGTTAGAGGAGCTCTATTGATCTGATCAACAAACTCAAGGTGCAGGGGTATTGGGTTTATGATCAGGAGAAGATTCAAGACGTTATTGAGAAGTTCTTCTTTGAACTATATAAAGATCTTGTGCCTATTCGTCCCTCCCTTGAAAGGGTGGAGTGGGACATCTTATGTGAGGAACAATGGGTTGGGATGGATAGACCTTTTTCTGTTGAAGAGGTCTTAGGAGCTCTTGATATCATGGAAGATGATAAGGCTTCGGGTCCTGATGGCTTTTCTACAAAATTTCTCAAAGTTTGTTGGGATGTGGTGGGAGGGGAGGTTATGGAGGTTTTTAAACTTTCCACTCTAAGGATCAATGGTGCAAAAGTTTAAGTGCTACTTTCATCACGCTAATTCTTAAGAAAAAAGATGTTTCCGAAGCCAAAGATTTTCGCCCTATTAGCTTGGTGGGGTGTCTCTATAAAGTTCTGGTTAAGACTTTAGCTATTCGTTTGAAGCATGCTCTTCCCTCTGTTATTCTGAAGTCCCAACACACTTTCTTGCTAGGAAGATAGATCATGGATTGCTCCTTGTTGGCCAACGAGCTTCTTGACGGGGTGTTGAAATCTGGAGACTTGGGAATGGTGTGTAAGGTGGCTATGGAAAAAGCCTATGATCATGTGAATTGAGGTTATCTGGATTGGATTCAAGAGCGTATGGGTTTTAGCCCAAAATGGAGAAATTGAATGAAGATTTGTGTTTATTCCCCTTTTTTATTTGTTATGGTGAATGGTTCTCCGAAGGATTTCTTCAAAGGTAGCAGAGGTTTGAGACAAGGTGATCCGCTTTCTCCCTATTTGTTCATTATGGTTGCTGATTTGTTGGGCAGGCTAACTGCCAAAGCCAAGGTAGTAGGGTTGATTGAAGGATTTTTGTCTATTAATGGGAGTCCTATAGTTTTTTTCATCCAATTTGCGGATGATTCTCTTTTCTTACTGAAAGCTCAGATGGAGGGTCTTAGGAATTTAAGATGCATTCTTTTAATTATGGAAGCGACAACTGGGCTGAAGGTAAACTGGAGTAAATCATTGCTTTGTTCGGTTGGGAATGTGCCTGAGATGGAACCCCGAGAGAGAATGGGCAAAAAACTGGCTCATTGGAAGGGTAACTACTTATCAAAAGGGGGAAAGTTAGTCTTGTTGAAAAGTGTTTTGGCCAACGTGTCAATTTATTTCCAATCTCTTTATCAAGCTCTAGCTTCCATTATCAACCAAATGGAGAGAATGCAACAGGACTTTTTGTGGGGATCTTGTCAGGGGTAGAGATTCACTGGGTGGGATGGAATGACCTACCCCAGTTAATCAAGGGTGTTGGGGATTCAGAGATTAAGGGAGATGAATAGAGCTCTGCTCATCAAATGGTTGTGGCGGTATGGGGTTGAGAAAAATGCTATTTGGAGGTGGGTGGTGAAGGCCAAGTATGGGGAAGGAGATCATGATTGGTCTTGTAGTGCTCTGATAGGGCTAGTGTGGTGTGGTGTTAGGAAGGGGATTAGCAGAGGTATGGAAGCATTTTGCAGGTGCATCAAGTTTAAAGTCAACAAGGGGAATAGGGTCAGATTTTGACTGGATGCGTGGTGCGCAAGGGATTCTCTCATCATCTTATATCCATCTTGCTTTAGATTGACTCTTTCCAAATTTGGGTCGGTGCAAGATCATATAATCCAATCTAGAGTCTTTTGTTCTTTGGGATCTCAAGCCTAGAAGAAACTTAAATGATTGGGAAGTTGATGAGATGGGTCGGTTTTTGGATACTTTGGAGAGCTATTTAGTGGGGGATCTTGAGATGGAGGATGAGTTGATTTGGACCCTGGATGAAGAGAGAGGATTCACTGTCAAGTTGATGTATGAGACCTTAGGCCCTCAAAATCCGGAGTCCTATCCTGGGGTGTGCGCATGGAACCCCCAAATTCTGCTCAAAGTTTCTTTATTTGTTTGGAAGCTTTGGTAGGATCATGTTCCAACTATTAATAATTTGATCCGCCATGGTATGATCACTCTTAATTGGTGCTGTCTATGTATCTCGGCAGAAGAATCCTCGTCGTACCTATTCTTGCATTGCCCATGGGTAGTCCCTTTGTAGTACTATTTCCTAGCTAGATTTGGTGTGGCTTGGGCTCAGCTGGAATCGGTCAAGAATGTGCTTGAGTGCTGGCCCTCTCAGAGAAGAAGGGATTGGGGTATCACGGGCTGTCAGTTGTGGAATGTTATCCCGGCGGCATTATGGTGGTCGATTTGGGAGGAACTTAATGGGAGACTTTTTGAGGTCAGTGCAAAATAGCCCTGAAAAGTGCTGGATGACTCTCTCTCAAGAGCTTATGATTGGCTTTTTGGCTCTTCTAATAGGGTCAGGCCTCCTTTCGGGTCTTGGATCTTTGATTGGGATAAATTCATTTATGCCCCCTTTAGCTAGTTCTTTGCTTTGTGGTCTTTGCTTGCATCTCTCATGCTTTTTGTTATGATCTTTTTTTCGGCTGGCTAATATATTATCTTATCTTTCAAAAAAAAAAAAAAAAAGTCTAAATTAATTTGTTAAACATGTGCTGTCTGGTGGATATATCTTCTCATTATGTGTGCACCATTTCTGATCACCACCAATCAGTATCCTTCTCTTAGTGAGAATGTTTATCTTTGTGACTCTAGGGCTCTGAGTTCGTGTCAAAAGCTGTTGATTTAGCAGCAAGAGAACTTCTTGCAGTTGCAACACCTGGACAAGGTTTGCCGCTCCACCCTTTCTTGGCTGCTACTTTTTGCCAAGTGAAATTCACATATCCTTGCAGCTCTTGTCTGACATTCTATTGTTTTTATCTCACAGTTGACCAAGTGCAGCTAGATCGTGCCAAAGCGTCAACAAAGTCTGCAGTTTTGATGAACCTGGAATCCCGAGTATGCAATCATTTTATTTTATTTGATTTTCCCGATCTCTATCTAAGTTTGTGTCATTGTTCTTGGTTGTCTGTTTTTAATCTGTATCTTTCTGATTACTGGGTTGTATCATGTAGATGGTTGCATCAGAAGATATGGGGAGACAAGTTTTGACATATGGAGAGAGGTATGCCATGTCATTGCCGACTTTTGTTTTCTTTATTATTATTTCCGTGAATGTCACTGACACTTCTCTAGTGGTAGTTTTCCTTTTGCATTCCCCATACAAAGTTCTGCCTTATTTTAGTGTTTTGTTGTTATTTGCATCATATGTGTATATGCTGGGAGTGACCTGTCTCTGGTAACATATCAACAAAGCTTACTAAGATGGGACATTAATCGACAAAATTAGTTGTTACATTACAGATGAGCATGGTAAAAACTTGCACCATATGGAAATGAGTAGAGCTCTTGCTATCTTCTTGCTTCCAATCAACAACTATACAAGCCATGCTCTTTGACTTATTTGTCTACCCATGGATCTACAAACATGTGGGAAGAAAAAATAGCACATGGCATCCTCTTTTACTTTCCCCCACCACGGATGAAACCGTGAAAAACTGAACGGAGGGATAGCGAATTCTGTGACTCATTTATCACCGTGTCTACATCTATCCACATGGATTTTCAGGGTATGAACCTAATTCTCCCGGAGGGCTTCAGGACTACCACTAGGTTCAGTTGTTGAATCTCGTGCAAGTTTGGTTGTGGTTGTATTGGCTGCAAGCGGAACGTAGGCACTTTAGGTGTGTGTTGACCTCTTGTGTTGATAACTGGAACCTCACTCATACGTTTCCTGACAGGGTGTTTTAATATTGGTCTGAAACTGTGTCAAATCATGCATTTGGAAGTGGATCCCACTTCTTCAGGTCTCACTAGCTTTTAGAGTATGACTTATTAAAAAGGGTATTACAAAAATTAACAAATAAAAACTGTGAAAATGCTGCTTCTATGAATTTCTTATAAAGCACACCCTGTTTGTATATATATCATCCCTTTGATGTGTTGTTGTGTCTTCGAAAATGAGTAAAATGTGTCCACTTTAATTTAATTTTCCATCATTTATTGAAGCCACTAGTGGTGAGTAGCAAGTACCTTGAGCTAATGTGACTAGGTGTCAGTACCTGAAACTGGATTCAAGTCTTAATTTCTGATGAGGTGTTAGCCACCGGATAGAGTTTTAGTGGAGGGTACTGCTTGATGATTTTAGTTTTCTACATAAAGGAAGAAAAGAGGAACTGAGAAGATACTGTCACTATGTGTCAAGTTGCTACCTTACCTACATATTTATAACTTTCAATCCTATTGAATTTTGAGAAATTTCTTTGTAACAATGGTGTTGTATTTGTCTTTTGCAGGAAGCCCGTGGAGCATTTCTTAAAGGCTGTGGATGAAGTTACTTTGAAGGATATTGCCTCCATTGCCCAGAAGATTGTTTCCTCGCCACTCACAATGGCATCATATGGAGATGGTAATGTCCCAGATGTTGATAAATCCACCACTTAATATGACTTCATTATTGTATAACTCCACCACTTAATTTAACTTCATTGGTGTTTCTTAGTGAAAATATATTTCTATATTCTTTTTGGCAGTTATTAATGTCCCCAGCTACGAATCCGTCAGCAGCAAGTTCCATGCAAAATAAGAGGGGTGTAACATAGCAAGCTGAGCTGATACGAGTCTATTCAACTTTATTTTTGCAATTCTGGAGATTACCTATTATTTCCAAGCCTGCCTTTACCTGCTGTTGAAAAACAAGGAAATTCAAACAGAAGTTTCTCTTTCGGATCAATCAATTGATGCTCCCGTGAAGATGACTTGTGATTTGCCTGAAGTTGGTCTTTTGCAGGGAGGGATTCATTTCTATGTTTGATGGTGTAATTCATAATTTCTTTGATCACTGGGAAATTTTTCATGTTTATTGTCATCTTGACGAGGTTATTGGAGTGCAGTTTAGAATCCTTTTTCGACCTGTGAAGCAGGTTTTCATCCTTTCTTAAGATGACTGTTCCTCAACAGAGGGATAATTTTGTGAGTTTGCAGCCTTCATCTCGAGGAGTTTGTGTTTCAGAATTGATAAGCCATCTAATTATTTACTTAGATTTGATGTTGACTTTCCGAAACATTTCGCATGGTTTATAGTTTGATGAACAGAGCAGTGTTACAAGGGTGTACTTATCAAAAGAGTTTTGAGGCATCTTCCTTAGCTGACATATGGCTTTTATTTAGAAGGTTAGAAGTCACCACTGAATGGGTCTCACTTAAGGGATTGATTGAACCAAACATCAGCATGTTCAGTTGATTGTAAGTTGTGTCTAATCTATTCATTAGATGGTGAAGACAAATGTATCATGGCAAATCTATGGGTGGGTTCTTATTTCCTATGCAACATAGCTAAGGTAGTATGGGAGGGCACCTTATAATTCTTTTTGGTGTGGGTTGTTCAAACGTACCTAACAGGCCAACACCTATTAGGAGAATTAGTTGGAGCGTCATATTTTGATGAGAGAGCTCTTGGGGTTGAAAGTGGGGAGAATTGATTCGAGCATCAACTTTTCATGAGAGAGGTCTTGGGGTTGAAGCTGTTTCTCCCATCATCGTTGAATAACAAACAAAATGAATATACTAGATTTATATCTAATAATGATTGGATATCTGTATCTGTTTAAGTTTAAACAAATAACATACATATTAATCAGAGTATGTTAGTAGTGTGATCATTTTTTCCTTACAAATTTACCTTTTTCATTAAGTTATTTAAAAACAAAACAATTCATTGATTATAATATTGCAGTATTTCTAATAATCTATAATCATCAATAAGGGATTCAGATATTTAGACTCTTTGTTTTGATTATAATCTAATATATCTTAAACAGACCGAATATATAATTGGAATGGTCTCACTTGAATCCGAATTCATCTAGAGCAGACTGGATCAAATAGGGAGAGAATAAAAAAAAAATTCATTCCGTTGGCAGCCCTAGATGCTTCCACTGACCCTACAAATTGAGTAGATAGAGATAGGGGTGGGCATGGGTTGGGCCAGTTCGAGTTTAGCCCTAAAATTGGCCTGAAAAAGCCTGGCCCAAGGTAAGCTCGACAAGGGTTTGAACCCGACCTGGGGCCTGAACTTTTACATATATAATATATATGTATTTAAAAATTATCAATATTACATAGTTTTATTGATAAAAATGTTTTTTTTTAAAATAAGTATTAGATTCAAGTTCTAGTAAAACCAATCTTTCTATTACACTAAAGCAAAGGGGGTAGTCCCCTCTATGTTTAGTATTCCTTTTTTCCTTTCATTTTAAAAAACCACTTGGATCCCATTTTGTTCTTTATTTCAAGTTGTTTTGTAAAGAAGTTAGTTAATCTATAATTTTTGAAATCCCACTTTAACTTTTTCAATGTAACTCTTTAAAACTCTCAATATCTCCTAAATTTTCGTTTTATTCTTCGTTTAAAGACACATCTTTTCCGTAACATTTTCTAATTAAAATAATATTAGGTATTTTGTCCATTTTTCAAGGATAGTCATGTCATTTACTTTGTTTTTTTTTTTTTTAAATTCAATTTAAATTACCTTATACATATACACCCTCTTTTCTTACACACAACGTTGTCCCTGTTTCCTTTTATTATTATTATTCCATAAAATATAATAATAATAAAAAATACTTATTTATAGGCGAAAACCAACAGGTATGCATGTCTTTTTCTTTCTTGATTTCATTTTCTACTTTTTTTTTTCTATGTCTTTTTGTTTGGACAAAAATTCCTATAATTCAAACGTACTAATCTCTTTCTAAATCTCTCTTAGCAAAACCGTCTCTCTAATATCACTCAATTTTAATAGATATTAATTGAATAAAAATTGATACAGTTGTTTAATTAGTTTTTTCATTACCTTGTTTACTAATTGCATATTATTTATTTTTTTATATGATGCCCGGGTTCACTCGCTAGTATTTTTTAAAATAAACAATCTTTGTAATTTAAATATATAATTTTCTATGTTTTTAAAACTAGTAAAATTTTGTAGTTCAATTAGGTTGCGTTTGGCAGCCACCTATAATGTAATTATTTCATTTGAGTTTGCCAAGGCTTTTGTAGCCACAATGGGATGGTTTGTAATGAATTCATTCAGATTTGCATCGATTTGTGCTTGATAACCTTAATCATTTCATTTTATAGAAAAACTTAAGATGATTTGGTACTAATTGTAGTTAACAAATCAGTATAAATTTGAATGAGTTCATTACAAGCCGTCACCTCATGGCTACAAATGCTTTGAGAAACTCAGATGAAATGAGTACATTACAAGTGGCTATTAACCACGTTATTAGTTAAAGCATTAGTTATTACATGATAGGTTTAGAGTTTAAACCTGTATCTCAACATTAAAGTTTTTGAAATTTGTGGATCGGCCCGAGGCCTGATCAATCAATTAGGGCTAGGCCCGAGTCTAAGTTTATTAAAAATTTATGGGCCCAAGCCCTTACCCGAACCTGAACTATATTTATGGGGTTAGGCCTAGGCCTACCATGGCTTGGCCCATGCCCACTCCTAGATAGAGACCCAATAGCTAGGACAATGAATTCTGTGCAATGCCCGCCGGATTGGAATCCCCAAGGATTGAGGTAGGTTTGTGAACGCTCCCCTAAAAGCTACTAACCTCTGCCCCCTGACGGGCAGACACATCAATGCTGAAAAGTGATTTACATTTTTTTTTGGAGGGGGGGGGAGGGGGGTGTTCAGTGCTGATATGCCTGCTCCTGACAGGGGTGGTGGTTAGTGTTATCTCAGGGGACCGTTCCCAATTCTCTTTGCTGAGGATTTAGTGCGTCCCCTTAAAGAATGCTTGAGCCTTGCATCATCGGTGGACGAGGTAGGTTTGTCTCCGCTCCCTTAAAATCCACAAGCCTCTGTCCTGACAGGGGTGGACACATCAGCACCGAAAAGTGATTTACACTTCTATTATTATTATTTTTCTTTTTTGGGTGGAGGAAGGGGGGGGGGCATATCACTTTTTAGCACTGATGTGCTTGCTCTTGACGGGTGGTGGTTAGTAGTAGTTATGGGAAGTGTTCCCAATTCTCTTTCGGGGTGGACACATTAGTGTTGATAAGTGAAAATCACCCTTCAAAAAGTGTAAATCACTTTTTCGGTGCTAATGTATCCGTTTCTATGCATGGAGAACTTAGGCATTCTTTAAGGGGGCACACCAAATCCACACCGGATTGGATTCGCCTTGGATTAGTGTAACCTTTACTAAACGTACAAGGTTTGCCCGGCATCAGGGGTGAACACATCAGCGTTGAAAAAGTGATTTACACTTTTTTGAGGTGCTTTTCTCTTTTTGGTACTAATGTGTTTGCCCCTAATGCCGGGCGGACATCGTTCAGAACTCATTCATTCATTAAGGGGTCGTACCAAATCCTGAGGGGATTGGAATGCTTATTGCAGTTCATATATTATTACCAGCCCGGACCATCTCAGGCTCCTCCCCCC
>JAOXJP010149925.1:0-13138 GCA_025762735.1 Platanus orientalis | reverse complement strand
ATCAGCGCTGAAAAGTGATAAGTGCCCCCCAAAAAGTGCAAATCACTTTTCGGTACTGATGCATCAGCCCCTCTGGTGCTTCATGGTTCTCACGAGATTCGTTCTCACATAATTCAAGCCCCTTCCATTTGGTGGTTACTTCTATAGATTAAGATGTTTACTTAAGGTTATATTGCCAATTTTTTTAAAAAATAATTCATTGGCTTTTCGAATAGTAGTTTTCTGAATATCCAAATAGTTCAATGCAACTTTTGCTATTGTACGACTATTATAGTTTAGCTCAATGGCGTTCTGACAACAATCACAACAATAGGGGCAAAAATCACAACAACTGCAATTGCAACAATAAGGGCAAAAAGTGCAACAACTGCAATCTCAACATTCGAACAGTGCATCCAAATTATCACCCCCCTCCCCCCCAAAGCTCGGATAGTAAAAGTTGGTTTAGTACTTACCATTTTTGGGGTGGCTTGGTAAGTTGTAACTACATATGATCATTTATTATATCTTAATACATTCTTGAGATAGAAAATTACATTGCAAAATTGAATTGCTCAGTGGAGTTTGTTTCAAGAACTAAGGTCATTACCCAGTGCTGGATGCTAGGATGGTTGGATCAGAGATGGACCTAACCTTTGGCTTTTTTTGCACTAAGTGACAGCTCATGAGACTTTTTTATTTTGTTGGGATCACAAACTGATCACGAGACTTGGACCTGTGTTTTCATGCTGCTGGCCCAAGAACTAAATGGCCCAAATGTGATTCCAAACATGCTTGTACTTATCAAGCACGCCTAAAGCTTTCTCCCTAAATTGTTCAACCTCAATTATCAAAAGGGCCGAACCTGGCTTACTAACACATGATTTAAGCATTAAATAAAAGCTACCTATCATCTATGAAATAAATGGGTCTGAATCATTACTAAGACTAAGGGTGGCAATGGGTTAGGTTGGTTTGAGTATCAACAAGTTCTTTAGACTCTTTTTTTTGGGACTCCAACAGGTTCTTTAGACTCCATCCGTCTGTTTCCATTGAAAAAAGCGGAAAGTGTAGTGAAAGAAGTAAAGTGAAGTAAAGGAAAGTAATATGATGGATAGTCAACTTACCAAGCATTGTTTCTTGAATAGATAATAAAAAGAAAGTGAAGGAAAAAACTACATTCCATGCGTCTGGTTGCCAATAGGAAAATCATTTCAAAAAATTTACCAATAAACCTAACTAACCCGAAAGTTAATCGGGTCGGATCAGGGATGGCTGCCCCATCTTATGGAAAGAGGAGGGCCCATCCGGTTTTAAAGGTAGAAAGGAGACCTTAGCTGCGGTTTTAAAGGCAACCCAACGAGCAGAAAGAGGCGTAAAAGAACCTCTCCCTCTCTCATTTTCGACTACCTCCAGTTTAATTGTAGGTAATTCACGCCGGTAGGCCTCGATAAATACGTAGGGATTGGATAAGGGTCTTTCAGCAAATAAACAAAATTTATTATCATGTAAATTTACTAAAATACCCTTACTCAAGCGTTATACGATAATATATTTGTGGACTGGCGGGGATTCTATTCAATTTGACCGGAGATAATTTGAATCTTGTTCCTTCTTCTCTCTCATCCGTATCATTTTTCCCATCCATTTAACCCAATTCTGCAAATCTGAGACATCTGCGACGAAGAACCACAAGTGAGCAATCAAACGCGGGTGTCTTCTATATGAAAAACTAGGGTTTCAGAACTTCAATCAGTTCTGTTGTTACTTTGAGATGGAGTAGAAAATCTTCAAATGCTCTTTACAGAAATCGAAGCGGGTTTGACAACATTCGAACTGAGATTCACTGAAGCAAACGAGGGTTTTTGGTTTTCTGAGGTTGTTTCATTCATAGCTTGGTCGATCTGGTTATGGACTCCCGAGATTTATCGTCTTCAGCGGCTGCAAGTAGAGACGGTTCTTCGGTGGATGAGGATGGTCTTCTATCTGTGACGGCCGGGTTCGCTAAGGACGCCGCTTTGTTTTTTCAGTCGCGGAGGTATACGGAATGCATCGATGTTTTGAATCAGATTCTGCAGAAGAAAGAGGATGATCCAAAGGTGCGGCTTTGGAAGTTCTAATCTTTTTTCAGTATTTGTTAGAAGTTGTTTGATGAATGATTGACCTCAAGAATGATGCACCTTTTTTGGTATTTTCATTCTTTTTTGTTTATTTTGTGTAGATATCGACCGGATCCCTTTCTGATCATCCCGTTTTCAATTTGCAGATACCTCTCAATATGTTCCTACTTTTAAAAATTTTGGATACACTTTATTATTAGTATTACTTTTGTGATTAGTACTTTTGGTTTTCACTGTCTTCAGCTATGCTCAATAGGATTGGTTATTCTCTAATTAGAAAGTCCCCCCACCCTTTTTCTTCTCCTTGAAGTCTGGCTTGGAGAATATGACAATAACTTACAGGAAAATCTGCTACATAATTAGTTCATGTGAGTTATAAAGTAAGCAAATGGAGAGAAGTTCACTAACGTAGGTATGCAAATGGAAAGCTTAAGGAGCTCTTCCTCAAGCTGTTGATTTTATTAATAGATTAATCCACCTAATTTATTACAAGAAAATCAGCAAACTTAAAACCACTTACAGGATCAATGATTCACCCCAATTACCTTGCAAGTTCTTGCACTCGCCGGACTTCCTCCATAAGCTATTCCACACCTAGTGATTTCAGTGGGTGTACACGTCCAATAACTCCCGGTGAGCTATTCCACACCTAGTGACTTTGCTGGGTGCACACGTCCAGTGATTCCCGATGACGTTTCACGAACTGCTTCCAGTGACTCCGGTGGAAGCACTCGAGTCTAGTGACTCCAATGGACCCAAAACACTATAATAGATGCATAATTTCAAATGTAGCTCAAGCCTCCTTATAGACAGATGTACAAGTTCAACACTCTTCAATGGAGAGACCATCTTCTTGAAGGTAGTAGATGATTCACCACGTTAGGCCCACTCTCCAAGCTTTCCAAGGCCTTCTTTAGAGTAGGCAAGCTAATTCTACGACTTGGATATACTAATCGATATATCTCCAAGGTTGTTTCTAGTGATTATCTTTCAGCACTTCAAAGATTTCCTAGGTTTTGGCTCAAAAATGATACAATTTCATCAAAATTTCATGTAGAATTATTGTCCAAACCATTGGGGGTTCTTCCCTATTTATAAAGGTCGAAATATCAAGCTTAATGTGCACCACCTATGGCTCTTTGCAACGATACAAAATATAGTCGTTGTGAGAAATTTCCTTTTTTGGACTGTTTGATCAATTGAGACTTTTTTCGATTGATCGAATTTCGATCAATCGAACTACTCAAAAGTCTTAGGCCAAAACTGTATTATGCCCGATCTATCAACTCCTTTTTCAGTCAATCGAACCCTGCTAGTTTGGTAGAATTTTATTTATTAACTCTTTATCTCGAAGGCAACCACTTGCTCTAGAAACCACCTATGGTCTTTAGTCTTGATCTTACCCATGAATACTTACCAACCAACCTTGAGTGGTCTATTTACCTTCGAAGCTCAAGGTTGGTTCTTGAGGTGTTTGACTTTGGAACTTGAGACATCCTTATAGTCTTCACAATGTAGCTTCATGTCTCTTGTACTTGTGGTCCTTCCTTATTTGGTTTTGTAGAGTGTGCCTTCTTAAGCTCTCCTTGGACTTTGACTTGGACTTATGTATACAAGTGTAATTACATGTATGACTTACAAATTTGACCACAGATTACATAATGTACTTTACATTTGGAATAAAATTGCCAATCATAGCATTTATACTAACATGTACCGGTATTTCCATTTACGGGATGCCTAGTGATCGTTGTGCAAAACGATGCACATCTTATCAAAATCTACAGGGAGGGGATGGTGGCTGTTGCTTCTAGAAGGTTGGTTTTTCATAGTTGGTGGTTAGAATTAGAGGTCTTCCATTTCACTTATTCATGGAGAGATTTTTTCAAGCTTTTAGTGAGATTTGCAGGTGGCTATTGAGGGTTGATCCTCGATTCTCCTCACTTGAAGATTTCAAATGGGCACTGGAGAGTTTTGGATCTTTTGACTATGCATGATTGGTGGTGTTATTCTCAGTAGAGCTGAAGGTTGAAGAAGACCTAAGCTCTTGAGTTTGCTTGATGCGCCTTAGTAGGATTGGTCAAGTGTGGCATGATGGGGTTCAAAGGCCAGTTTATTGAAGACTGTGAGGAAAGGTGTCAACCTACACCTGTGCATTGCTAGGTTTATTATCAATCAAATTAGTTACTCATTGGACAACTGGAGTTGACTGCTTACTAAGGTTTAGATGTGACTTTGAAGATGGTTTGGCTAACCAACGGTCAGAGAAGCTTCTTGACCAAGGCTTTTTTTCACTTAATGAGGTTGCCCCTTGTTTCACAAATTTAAATTTTAAACTTGTCAACCGATTGGAAACATAACTCTCATTTTTTTGTCTAGGCGTTGTGATATGGGGCCACTTTTATCTCTCAACTCAAGGCATCTCCTAAGGAGGGTTTCATAGCATGTGACAAGGCTCGTTGTGCAATTCAAGGGTCTATCAATAGGTCTTAGTATAAAGGCATATTTGGGGGAGGGATTTTGAGCATGTGAAATGTTTTGCTTCTTTGCAGAGCTTTTAAGGAGGTCAAATCAAAGAGGTATTAGACACTCTCTTCCCAAACCATTCTCAACCCGTGATGAAGCAACAGTTGGTGATTATTCCTTGTCACCTTCTGATGCAAAGCATGGGGAAGAGGACTTTTTACAAACACTTGAGCATCCAAAGAGGGACAGTATGAGGAAGCTTAGACATTCTTAAGTTATTTTATATGATAGGCTTGGCTTCTTTTAGTCACTGTTTTATGTTTCAGACTAAGTATTTTTTGTTATGTGTCTTTTTAAAGTTTTATGTAATAAGTCATGACTTTTTGAGTAATCATGTGACCACTTAAAGTCATGTGACATTGCAGAGACAAATTTTAGCCATTGGATTAGGTATGAATTAGTGTTGGTGATCGCATCTTTGTTAGGGCATCATCCTTTTGTCTTATTTAAGGATTTGCTTAAGTTGTAATAGTAGCTTTTGAATGAAATTTTAGCCAATGTTTGTGGATTTTCTCTCCCTTTCTCTTAGGGATTGAGTGTGGGTGTTGCTAATTTATAAGCTTGAATTAACTCTTTGATTTCCCTTCTTAAATTCTTATTCTCTCAATCATCAACGGTTTGCATCCGTTGGTATCAGAGAAAGTTCTGATCCAGAGGAATTGAGTGGGGGATTTGGGGTATTTCTCTAGGGTTTTGCAAGATGGTGCCAATGAGAAAGAATCAGCTTCGTGGGCTGGCCACTCCATCAAATCAGAATGTCACTCTTGATCAACAACTAGTGATCGGTATGATTGAAGATTTAAGAAGGCAGATTGAAGCTTTAGCTTAGCGCGTTGCGCAAAGAGAAAATCCTTCTCAAGATGGTGACGAATCTGAGGGGGATGATTATTAACATGAAGAAATTCGAAAATCCTTTTCATGTGAATGCTTCAAGAAGACCAACACCTATTCTCTTTAATGATAGGTGTTGGGATGGTAAATTTAAGGTAGAAATTTCAAAATTCAGCAAGGATTCAAATGGTGAAGTGTTTATTGATTGGTTGTCCGTTGTTGAGAGAGTGTTTGACTTGAAGGATGTACTAGAAAATAAGCAAGTGAAGTTGGTTGCAATGAAATTACGTGGAAGAGCTTCGGCTTGGTGGGATCAACTCATTATGACTTATCAAAGACAAGGTAAACTTAAGATAGTTGATTGGGAGAAGATGCCTAAGAAGCTTAGGGAGACATTTCTTCCATATAATTACACACAACTAATGTATTAAAAGGCTAGAAAATTGTCAACAAAAGGGTAGATCTGTTGATGATTACACAGAAGAATTTTATGAGTTTGTTCTTAGAAAGGAGTTGAATGAAAGTGAGGAGCAAAAGGTGGCACCGTACATTGGTGGACTGTAGATTAGTTTAAAAGATGTGATGAACCAACAAGATATTTGGACTTTTGGAATGTTTCACAAGCATACTAACATGCTAAGGTTGTTGAAATTTAGCAAGGAAGGGGCTCAAATAGGGCAGCCTACAACTAGTTCAGTTCCGATCGTATGGTGGCTCCTAGGCGGGCAATCACAGGGATCTAATGCAGGCAGCCATCACACAGTAGTTGGTCCTCAAAAGGACAACACCAATACTTCTCAATCACGCCATAATATTGGGCATCTAATCTCAAACCACAAACTAGTGGGGTAGTCATTAAGTGCTTCAAGTGTGGGGAAATAGGGCACAAGTCTTCTGATTGTCGGAAAGCAAATAGTCATGGTGGAAAACAATTGCTTATCAATGATTGTTAAGAAAAAGAAGAGCAACCACATGAAGATGATACGCCTTACTATGATGAGGATGATGAAGAGGCCATGGGTAGAGGAGATGATGGGCCGTGTCTTGTGATGCAAAAGGTTCTTATAATACTGTGATATAAGGATGCTGAAGATTGGCTCCGATACAATGTGCTCCAGACCACTTACCCTCCCCTTGGTTAGATTTAGGTGTAACTTCCTCTTTCGATGAGACCAAAATTATTTTCTTCTTTATCTTTGTAGAATGTGTAAGTATTTTTCCATCCATCATTAATTACTTGATTATCAGATTGCCAAGGTCTACCAAATAGGATATGACATGCATCCATAACAACCACATCACACCACACCTTATCAAAGTATCTACCTCCAATAGATAAGTCAATTAAGCATCATTTAGTATACTTACTTCATTGCTTTTCTTAAACCAAGTTTGTAGGGTAGAGGATGTGTTTCAATCTTCAAATTCAGCTTGGTGACTACCTCTTGAGAAATGAGATTTTCATAGCTTCCACTATCAATGATTAGCTTACAAACACGCCCAAAAATAGTAAATTTGTTGTTAATGGCCAATTTGAGAAGGAATCGGAAGAAGACTGTGTAGTGCATGTCTTAGTGGGAAAAGAAGAGTCACTTTAAGATCTTGTTTGAAGGTGGGGGATGGTGTCTTTTAAGATCCTGAAGTTATTAAGCAACATATCATGGTTTTTACGGACTATATTTTAAACCCTTTTTATTTTAGACCTGGTTTGGATGAGAAAATAAGAAGGGCGGTAGGGGATTTGGGAGGAGATGAAGCTCCCGGTCTCAATGGGTTTTTGATATCTTTCTATGAGATTTGTTGGGAGGTCCTTAATATGATTTTATGGCAGTGTTATGGGTATTACATGAAGAGAGTTTCCTAGACCTGGGAAGTAATATCACTTTCATCGCTTTTATTCCCAAGGTGGATGGAGTGGAGGAACTAAGGGACTTTCAGCCTCTTAGCTTAGTTGGAAGTATTTATAGGTACTTGCCAAAGCCTTGACATCTTACTTAAAGGAGGTTCTTCAATCCATTAACTAATAATCTCAAGGAGCTTTCAGTTAGGGCTGAGTTGGCTGACTAATTTTAGAAGGGGTACTTATAGTGAATAATGCATTGATTCTTGACTTCGACTTGGGATCCCAGGTTTGCTTTGTAAAGTGGGTATGGAGAAGGCCTACATTCATGTCAATTGGGACTTTTTGAATATATTCCCAGAAAGACAGGTTTTGGCTTACACGGAGTGTTTGGATGAGGAAGTGCTATTCATGGGCCCAGTTTTCTGTTTTGATAAATTGAACTGTGGCAGTTTTCTTTAGGAGTTCGGAAGGTTTATGCCCATGAGCTCCTTTTGCCTCATTTTTATTTCTTTTGGTCACTGAGGCTTTAAGTGGTTTTCTATCTAGGGTAGTCTTATTGAGGGTTTTTTTCCTAGATGCCTGTGTCTTCACTTAATTCTTCACTTTTGCAAAGAATCCCATAGATAGGTGAGGATGCTTAAGTGTGTCCTTAGAAGCTTTGAAGTGGTTTTGGGGCTCCACATCGTTTTTTTGAAATGCATGATATATGGGGTGCAGGCTTACCTTAATCTTTAAAGAGTTGGTTGAGAGTCTGGGTTGTAGAGTAAGTTCTCCTCCTCTTAACTGGTTCTCTCTCACCCTCTCTCTCTTGGGGTCTATTACAAGAAGAAAGCTATTTGGGATCCAGTTATAGAATGGTCTGAGAAAAGATTAGTGGTTGGAACAGAAACTGTCTTGGAAAGTCTTCCAAATTATTTCTTGTCTCTTTTTGTTGTTCTGGTTGCTATGACAAATGTATGGAGAAGCATCAGTGGGATTAGAAGGGTTGGAATGAGGAATCCAAAAATTATCTTACTGCCCAGGATTCGGTTTGTAAACTTGAAAGGTTGAGTGGCGTTGGATTTAGATTAATTTTCACAAAAAAGGCTTTTCTTTATTAATTGCTGTGGTGCTTCAGGACCGAAAGAGAGAGCTTACGGAGACTTGTTGCTACATATAGAGTCTTGAGTGGTTGGAATGACAATCGGGTTTTTCCTACCCATGGCAAGGGCCTTTGGGAAGGTATCATAAAACACGAGGAGTTGTTTTGAAGGGTATCTGGATGATTGTAAAAATGATGCCATGACCATGACTCTCCTTTGGGATGATCTTTGCTGTAGTGATTAATCTCTAAAGGGTAAAGACTTCATCTCCAAATATTTACATGGTGGCTGTTAACAAGAAAGCCAAGGTAGCTGATTAAGTAAGTAAAGTCTGGACCCAATTTAGTGGTGTGACAACTTCTTTTTAGAAGAACTTGAATGATCGGGAAATTCTCTCTCTCGTATTTTTTCGATGTGCTGGATAGGGGGTGGGGTGTAGGTCGATCTTCATAGTGATGACAAGAGGTTATGGTTTGTGGATTGTTCATTGTTAGAACCTGATCTTATTCATTCTATGCATCCCAAGTTGACTCCTTTCCCAGTAAAACAGTGTATTTTATCTGGTTCTAAGTAAGATCAAGTTTTTTAATGGACAACAACAATGCTCAATCAAACTTTAACAGTAAACAACTTGATCCCAGAGCCAAAAGGTCATTTTTTAACAAACGGGTGCCTCCTTTATTTGCACAGTGGTGAGTTTGTTAGCCACATATTTCTTTATTGTCTTTTTGCTCTCAAAGTGTAGGAAGTAATTTGTTAAGCCTTTATTATGATTTATGAATTGGTCCCAAAGATCATGGTTCAAAATCTCCGTGAAATTTCCTTTTGGGAGAGTGAAATAAAATTCAAGGGAACAGAAGGTTTTTGAAATTTCCCTCCTTTTTGGGTGCAAAATAAAAGTAAAGGGGAATGCATATATTCCCAAATTTTGGTTAAAAATCAATAACATATGATCACAAAATTTAAAATATCAGTGATAATTTGTTGTCACTTGTTTTTTCCAAACATTTGTGCAAATCAACTCATTTCATTGAAAGCTTGACACTCTAAATGGCAGATTCCCATTGTTGGGAATCTACTTTATTAATGTCCTTTAAATCTCAAACTTCAAAAGAAAGGTGTGAGTTTGCCATGTGAAGAAGTGGCCATGTTTCATAACGTGATGACTTGGGGCCTTAGCACTATTGTTACGTGGAACTGCAATACATACTATGGTGAACCTGTTCATGATACGACTGAACCAACTCGGAACTATATGTGGTTTGAGGGGGAGAGAACATGATATGAGTGTTTTTTGTGGCATAATATTTTTATGTGGCTTTATTGAGCCATTAATGAAGAGAGTAATTTCTCTCATGTTCCTTGCATTTTTGCTTAATAATGTATAGAACTACATGAAATGTACAATGTATTTACAACAATACCCTTCCAAATGTACTTAGATCTACTTTTCCTTACTACATGTAAATGTATGTGAACTGTTACATGCCCACATTCCCCCTCAAGCTGGTATATAGATATCATTCATACTTGGCTTGTCTACAATCTTGTTAAAGTGACCACTCAAACTGTTGGTAACCAAATCATCTTATTGTTGTTCGGTCTTCACAAATGGTGTAAAAATATTCTCGGATTGTAGTTTCTCTTTGATGAAGTGTCTATCTGATGCAGTACAAGAAAGATGATACCAAAATTGATGCAGCACACAACTAGAGGCACACTTATATAAAGAAGTGGGCATTCAAATAGAGGGATATGTGGCCTGTCGGGTAGGAGTCTATACCTTCGGAGTCCGGGAAAACAGCAGGTTTCACACTGGTCAAAAGGGTGTTTTTCAGGTTCTTGAGCAGTGAGTAAATTCATGGGATTTTAGGACTAATGATTATGGAAAGATTAGGTTATGTAATAAGGATCAAACAGTGACCAGAACAGCAAACTTTCATGTAGCCAAGAGTAATAAGCCTGGTTCAGGACAGGGATCAAACACTGGGTGTGCAGTAGGGGTAAACAGGTTCGGTTCTGGGCTGAAATCAGCGATAATCAGAGGCTGCCACAAGAGTGTCTAAAGGGCAGTAAAGAAACTGGTGTCTGGACAGTTATTGAAATCAGGGAAGCAGGTATAACGGGTTGAATCAAGCATACACATAGAGAGATGTAGTCATGTTAACTGATGGGGTATATATATGCTGCCACGGGTCAAGCACTGAGATGGATCATGATTTCAGATACAAGGTATATGGGAGCTTCAACAAAGAGGTGCCTCAGGTATCTATATTGAAAATTTCTGGGCTCTGGGACCAATCAGATTAAGTACCCAGCATGTAACAGACTTTATTGTGGAGAGATCCTAGTTTTGAGTACTCGATCACCAAGACAATGCCTTCTACTGATGCTGCAAGTGATAGAAGTTACAGGATTTTGGGTTTCTTGATGTTAAACATAAATGGAAGGTGATATGGGTGAGTCTCAGGTATGGAGTTGTACAGCGATGGGTTTTTTTTAAAGGTAGAAATAATAAAGAGACAGGCTTTGGGGCTGTACAATGGGGTTGGAATTGGGTATTATTGAGTTTTATCAAGGTAAATCAACAAGAAATACTAAGGAGAAAAGCATGCAGGCTGTGGGGAATTCTAGAACACTTAGAGAAGATGTTTCTTGAGGTTTCCTGGTTCTTTAATGGTGGAAAACCAGAGAGCAAAGAAGAAAATAAAAGAAAAATAGAAAATAAGGAGGAGAAGAAGAAGTAAGAGAAAATAAATACCTTGTGGAAAAATCCCTGACCTACACTTGGTTAATCCCTAACCAAACCTCAAGCTAAGGCAAGAGCTTGAAGAAGAAGATGAGCTCCACTCGTTGAAAAGAAGAAAAACCCAACAAAACTTTATTCATAAACTCTTGTCGTGTACAAGGGGAGGAATTTTCCTTTTAAAGAATTTAAAGTAAAATAAAATAGATGACTACCATAAAGGGACTCTTCCTAAGTCTTTTAAAAGACTTTCTAAAAAAAAACATAAGCTAAAAAAAAGAAGAAAACAAGCACAATCGTGCAGGGCTTCTAGAGCTATCGATCACACCTATTTCTCTTACATTAAGGGATTTACAATATTTCCCAAATAACTATAATGCAAATCCCTCTTATATCCCTCTAATAATTAATAAAATATGAATTAACATAGTAAAACTCTAATAAAAGGGCTTCAGACTAAATCAAAGCTTTCATCATGTGTTTCCATGTGTTCCTCCATGCTCCTTGTGTGTCTTCATGCGTGGACCCCACCAAAGCTATGTGTGGGCTCCACATGTCCCTAATGTCATCACTATCCACTTCAGTATACTTTGTCCTATCACGTTGAACCAGATTGTGAGCATTATACTAATTGATGTCTTGTTGTCATAATACAAACTCATTGGTATTTGGGTGATGAATCCCAACTATCTTAACAGGCCCTGTATCCACGGGAGTTCATAGATCCAATGTGCTATGGATCTAAACTTTGCCTTTGCATTAGATTTTTCCAAGTGCCAGTATGGGCTGCCTCTTACTACACCAAGTGACCAAGTTACCTCTAACAAATGTGCAATAACTTGATTTAGATCTCCTGTTTGATATGGATCTTGCTTGGTATGCATCAGTAAATGCCTTAACTTTAAGGTCACCTATCTTGATGTACAAGAGATCTTTAACATGATTCTTCTTCACATATTGAAGAACTAGATAGGCTGCCTCTAGATGTGTTGTAGTAGGTGCATGCATAAATTGACTTATAACTCCAACTACATTAGTGATATCAGGTTTAATCAATGAAAGATAAATCAACTTCCTCACTAGTCTCTGTTATCCCCCCACATCAGTCAACCAATTATCCTTGTCTTCCTACAGTTTATGATTAGGATCAATGGGTGTCTTACAAGGTTTGTAATGCATCATACTTGTATCTTGTATAGAATATACTTTTGTGAAAAGAAAATACCCTTTTTGAATCAAGTAACCTCAATTCCAAGAGAGTATTGTATTTGACCTAGATCCTTAATCGCAAACTCACTTTCTAGAAGGCTCTTTCATAGACAATGAGAGCTGTTAGCGTAGCATTTTGGTGCTTGACAAAGGGAGTATGATCTATGTTGCATTGTCTATAACCATTTCTAATCGTGGCATCCCAAAATCTCTCAAACCAAGCCCCTGGGATACTACTTCAAACCATATAGAGCCTTCTTGAGTCTATACACTAGTGTTGGAACCTTGGAGATGGATTCATGTGTACTTTCTCTTACAAATCTCCATGAAGAAATGCATTCTACATCTAGTTATTAGAGAGGACTTTTGTAATTTGGTGCAAGCGATAGGCACGAAGGTTTTTTGATAGACAATCCCATAAGCCTGGGTATAACCTTTTGCCACCAACTTGGCCTTATATTGTCTATTGCCCCACCAGGTCGAAATTTCACAGAGAAAAGCCATTTGCACCCTATTGGCTCTTTGTGTTGGGTAGATCAATAAATTCCAAGTACCATTATTTTCTAATGCCTTCATTTATTTCTCCATGATTTCTCCTCATATTGGTTGAAAGAATTTCTAACACGTTGCAGGGATAGAAATAGAAGCCAAGGAAGTAGAGAAAGCTCAAAATGATGGAAAAAGTGTGTCATATGAATCATGATTAGCAATTAGATGTCGGCTACAAGCATAGATCAAAAACTCGGGATCGGGATCGGGATCGGACCTGAGAGATCCCGATCCGATCCACTCATGGATCGGG
>JAOXJP010149914.1:0-13138 GCA_025762735.1 Platanus orientalis | reverse complement strand
ATAAAAGACATCAAATTCAAAAACACATCATGTGTCAATCAATGGCACACCTTTAGAGGTCTGTCTCAAAACAGAGAATCATTCTCCTTACAATTATTGTAGGTCATTGGCTTGAAGCTTTTGGTCACTTTTTTTTTTTTTTTTAATCTTTAAGGAATCAATGTTTTTTTTTTTTTTGGTGCAATTTTAGGGGCACATCCATCAAGGGTTGAAAAGATGGATTACTTGTGATTTAACGACAGATATGACCCTAGATCGAGTGGGATGGCAGGATTGTATTTGTGCAGCTGATCCCAATAGTTGTTTTTATCTATCCATGGCATTGTCTGTTCGCTGAAAATTAGGCGATTAAATGGTCTAATAATTCATATAAAATTTAGAGGATTAATGACAACCAACTATATTACCTGCAAATCACATAGGGAAAAAAAACTGTGTTTAAAAAGTTCAAGTAGGAAAAAGAAAATAAAAAAAAGAATGAAACTGCATTTTCAAGGTATAATGGCTGTCACAGCATTTCAAGAATATTATATGGTATCAGAATTGTGGCTTAAGGTGTCTCTACACCATGTTTGAAAATCAATGGTGAGAAAACAAACATAGAAAAGAGAGTGGAGTTGTTCACAAGTCTTTGAAGACATGACAATAGCTATTGCAACAACTCATTAATTAGTCATAACTGTACACAACAAGACTTCAAGGGTGTTCTTGTAAATACATGGGTGTTTTTCCTGTTTTGGTAATTATGCAAATCGTGTATTTTTAAAAACATCCCTATTATAGTCTTGTTGTTCGAGTTATTAATGAATCGTAGTTCTAGCATTCCTCTTGAAAACATTGGGAGATTTTTACAAAAGCTTGTATATTAATTAGGGAAAAAATAAATATGCAGGTGGGCATTTGATGGGTTATCCCCAAGGGTGCAATTGGGCTGGGTTAGGTTGGGCTAAGGGGAGCTTAGGCTTGGCCCACTCTTTCACATCACAGGCTCTAACCGGGGCTTTGGACTCAGCCTAAATTCTCTGAGCCCTATCATAGATTAGTTAACAATAACAGGCTTGGGCCTAATCCATCCAAAGTTTCTGTTGGGCCTTGAGCCAGCTCAACCCGACTTATATTCTTACTCACCATTACTAGTTAGTGGTGTTAATGGACCAGTTTTGATGGGATTTTGGGTCATTCCAGCTAAAGACAATGGCCCAAATCCATACATACCTGTAAACCCCATAGGGAAAAAATTATGTTTAAAAAGTTCAAAAAAGAAGAAGAAATGGAAGAATGAAACTGAATTTCAAGGTATACTTGCTGTCATACCATTCAAGAAAAAAAAAGTACACAGCACTACTTAAATTTTGGACTAGAATTGTAGCCCAAAGGTATTTCTACACTATGTTTGAAAGTCAATGGTGAGAAACAAACTTAGAAAAGGGAGTGGAGTAGTTCAAATCTTTAAAAATAAAACAATTGCTAGTGCAACAACTCATTAATTGGCCATAACTCTACATAATATGGCTTCAAGGGCATTCTTGTAAATACAAGGGGTATTTAACTTTTTTTGTTAATTATACAAGTCATGAATTTTAAAGAAGCACCCCCATATAATTTTTGTTAGAGTTTTTAATGAATCATGGAGCTAGAAGTACTCTTGAAAACATAGGGATTTTCTTACAAAAGCTTCTATGTTGATTAGGGAATAAATTTTTAAGATGGCCATTTGATGGCTTATCTCTGAGGGAGTAATTTAATGGGGTTTTGGTGGGCTAAGATGATCCTAGGTTCAGCCCAGTCTTTGACATTATGGGCTCCAACTGGAGCGATCTTTTGAACTCAGCCCAAACACGGCTTAATTAACTATTACAGGCTTGGGCCCAACCAAGGACCGACTCAGATTTCTCAGTTCTCATAAGTTTATTAGTTTACTCATAATGTTGTAATCTAGGCTGTTATATTATAATAAAAACGAAGACTTTGATTAGAACCAACAACAAGGTTACTTGCTTCCCTCAAGCAAACCGAAGCTCAAACTTGGGCTAAAATTCGGCCTTGGGCTCCAACCTGTCCAAAGTTTGTGTCAGGCCTGTCGGACAAAACTTGGCAGGTCAGTTGGGCCTTGAATGAGCTTGACCGAAGTTATGTTCCTACTCTACCCTACTAGTTGGCAGTGTGTTATGAGCCAGGCTGGCCACAGGATTTTGAGCCTGTTCAGCTATGGACTGAGGCCCAACTCCATATAAGCCCACAAGGCCACACTTGGGCCTGGTTGATTTGCTGCTAATTAACCAGTTCAGACTCCAGCTTGAGTTATAAGGCCCAATGAGCTCTTTCTAACATGTTAAATTTGTTGGGCCTACTTTCTTACTAAACAAATAAATAAATGTGTTTATCCCCTTTTTCTGAATTAACTTATCAGCTTTGCTTTATAAGAAGAGTTTAGTTACTTGACACATATGCTCTTATACAGTTTAGTTTTAGGCTGGGACTGTGCAGGAAATAGTTTTGAACCTGGTCTGAAATGACATGACTGGGCACAGAACTAGGCTTGGCCTTCATGCTTATGTACTACTTGCTCCATGTATATTCCTTCAAGCTCATTGACAACCTGATGATGGAGCACATTCTACCTCAGTAACCACTTCATTAGAATCTTCTTACCACATCGGACAGGACAAGATGAGGAAAAATCATTCTCTTTCCCCTTAAATTCTACCAATGGGCTAGGGTCATTAAAGAAGCTTGCATGGAAGTTATAATTTACCTGCCTGACTTCTGTATATCTTCCGGGCAAAGGCTTATTAGCCTTATTCTCACAGCTAATGACTAGCTATTTTATTTTCTATTCCATTATCTTCTGCTATATCATCTCCATTACTTGATTAAATCAACTAACATGGTTGGTAAATTGGATTTTTTTCTGGTAGGGCTACCTAAGCCTGTTGACTGTCGAGTCTTAGTGCGGGACCTGCGCCAAAGACAGCAGAGATACACGTCAACGCACATATTGTGGAATGCTGTCAAATAGCTGTATGGACAAGGGGGCATTGGTTTGGAAAAATCATGTGAGATATAATTTGCAATACTTGGCATCTATAATCATATATTGCAAACCTAATTTGTGTGTATTTGCTTTCATTTGTTAGAATTTTTTTGGTCTTGCAATAATCATGCATGACCATTAAAACCCAGATTGATTCTACCTAATCGAATGATGGACTGTGTGGGCCTGATTCAAGTTGATGGTTACTAAGATATTTAGGTTTAGGTGCACCTATGCAACACCAAACATAGGTATATCAATAGACTTTTCATCTCCCATGATGGATTAGGCTGTTAAGTCTACAAATAAGGGTTGTTCGGTCCCTACTCTCACTTTTACATTGTGCAAAAGACAAGGCACCCCATCAGCCTAGGCATGAAGAAAAGTAGAAAGTACGCGACAAAGAGATTTGTTCCTCTCCATGACAATGATCCTATATAAGTGAAGATAGCTTTTACATCACTTGCGAGAATCATAATCTGTTGGATAATCAGATTGATGTTTATTTGTTTTATACTAACTGTTTCTATGTTATGCAAGTCGCTAATCCAAACAATATAGTTGTCACTCATGGGCACTGTGGTAGATGCTGCCAACAAGGTATCTGCTGCCATTTGAAAGTTTGTTGTTCTCTACCTAATTGACAATCATTCTACCATGTCCGAATTAATTATCCTATTGCTTTCAAGAATGCAAATGTCTAGAAGATTGATTGAAAGTTTGATATTTCATATGCCTATATTATATAATAATAATAAAATAAAAAATAAAAACATGCGTATTATATCAAGTGGTCACTGATCTAATTTGAGACCAAGTTGGTTATTTACTGGGTTTGAAGGCCATGTTTTCTGGGAGTTCATTTGTATGTACATCAGCAGGATAACAAAGTAAAAGCTATCTTTGTTATCAGCAAGCATTCTCATCCATCATGGTGTTTGGGTGATTATTCTTACTGAGGATCAATAACATATCACGGACAGTTCAATCAGCAAGCATTCTCATGGGTTGAGATAATCATAACTTACCTAGCTTAGTTTTTGACATTTATCATTTCTTTCTTGTTAGCAACAAGAACAACCAGCTATATGATCATTCATGATTAATCTTTCGTCTGACTAATGATGTTTGGGTGATTATTCTTACTGTGAAATGTCTGCTACATCTCATCCATCATGGTGTTCCCTAACTGCAATTGGAAAGGATTTCAACCAAAGGGATTACTTGGAAACCTCCCTGATCGGATGACTAACTACCTCAAAAGATGTTTATTTT
This sequence comes from Platanus orientalis, assembly GCA_025762735.1. Classification (NCBI taxonomy): domain Eukaryota; kingdom Viridiplantae; phylum Streptophyta; class Magnoliopsida; order Proteales; family Platanaceae; genus Platanus; species Platanus orientalis. The sequence continues at coordinate 8,829 of JAOXJP010149914.1, read as the reverse complement.
ATGTATGATATTTCTTTTCCAATTGATCAGCTTGCGAAATCATTGGGCAAGGAGAATGTGATGGAAGCTAGTTCAGAAATCCAGAGCCTCTGTTTAAGTTGTACTATTTAGGATTTCTTCTTTCGATTTACTATAAGTTTTTAGCTGGATTTCACTCTCCATTTTTTCTCTTTGTGTCGTAGATTCGTTTCGATCCGACTGTATGAGATATGCGGTTAGGGGATGAAAATTCGAGTAATAGGCATGATAAAGATAAAGGGGTGAATGTTCAGGTTCTTCTCCGTTGTAGGTTAGTATAAACTTATATTCCTTCCAAATTTTCAATTATTGGGGGAAGTTATCTGTATGTTTGATAGCAATGTACTGCTTTTGTAGACCTTTAAGCGAGGACGAGATGAGGGTCAACACACCTGTGGTGATTTCATGCAACGAGCCTAGACGAGAAGTATCTGCAATTCAGAACATAGCCAACAAGCAGATTGATAGAACCTTTGCATTTGATAAGGTTTGAGACAACCTTGTTTATTTTATCCAAATTCTTGCATTTATATTTACTGGTAGAATTGGAGCTTTTGTCCTGTTGTGGCATGGAGTATAATTGTGGATAGTTCTGTGTAGGTCTTTGGTCCCACATCTCAACAGAAAGACTTGTTTGATCAAGCTGTCTCTCCTATTGTGAATGAAGTTCTTGAGGGTTATAACTGCACCATTTTTGCTTATAGGTAGACAAGCACAGGGAAGACGTACACAATGGAAGGAGGGGGAAGGAAAGCAAAGGTTATAGTGTTGTTCTTATTCCAAGTAGTTTCATATAGATGATTCCATGCTTTCCATTTTTATCTTTGTTTCTTTTGCCTAATTTTGCTGGTTTTTATTTTATTTTTTAGAATGGGGATTTCCCAAGTGATGCAGGTGTTATCCCTAAAGCTGTTAGGCAGATATTGGATATACTTGAAGCTCAAAATGCCGAATACAGCATGAAGGTTACATTTCTCGAGCTGTACAATGAGGAAATAACAGATCTTTTGGCTCTAGAAGAATGTTCCAAATTCATTGATGACAAGTCAAAGAAACCAATTGCACTCATGGAAGACGGAAAAGGGGGTGTTTTTGTGAGAGGCCTTGAAGAAGAGATAGTCTGCACTGCAAGTGAAATATATAAAATCTTGGAGAAAGGCTCTGCCAAAAGGCGTACTGCAGAGACTCTTCTCAACAAGCAAAGCAGTCGTTCTCATTCAATATTTTCCATCACTATTCACATTAAAGAATGCACACCTGAGGGAGAAGAGCTGATCAAATGTGGAAAACTTAATCTTGTTGACCTCGCCGGTTCTGAGAACATATCACGTTCCGGTGCAAGAGAGGTATAATACCACTACTGTTAGTTATCCTTACATATTTGATATGTGGAGTTCTGGCATACGTACATAAACATATGTATATGAATATGTGTGTATTTTAACTATACAGTGGCATGCTTGTAGATATATTGTCATCCACTAGGAGTGATTAATAGTCGGTAGCTACAATTTTGGTGGCAGGATATAGCACATTGAGCTTCCCAATATTATAGTTCGAGATAAAATTAAAATATCACATCAGGGAAACTCTATACTTTAGGATTTTAACAATAAAAACATGTATTCTTTCAGGGCAGAGCAAGGGAAGCAGGAGAGATCAATAAAAGCTTGCTTACACTTGGTCGTGTCATTAATGCACTTGTTGAGCACTGTGGTCATGTTCCATATAGGTATGAATTCTTATATCAGGTTAACAATTTCCTACTGGCATCAAGGATATGTTGATTAAATTCTAATGTGCAACAAACTACTGAAATGCATTGCTTGGTTGATCAGGGATAGCAAATTAACAAGATTGTTGAGGGATTCCTTGGGAGGGAAAACAAAGACATGCATAATTGCCACAATATCACCTTCCATCCACTGTTTGGAAGAGACACTCAGCACTCTAGATTATGCACACCGTGCGAAAAATATCAAGAACAAACCAGAGGTCATGATATCACTATTGTTTGGTGCTGGTCTTTTCTTCTTTGTGCTATTGAAGTTGAACAATGTTCCCCTGCACCCTATCTTAATATTTCCGGTATGGTTGTACTATTTTCAGATTAATCAGAAGATGATGAAATCTGCGCTGATCAAGGATTTGTATATTGAGATTGACCGTCTCAAGCAAGGTTGTTGAGTCGGTTGCTTGGTCTTATTTTCGTACAATATCTCTTTAATGAAAATCGAAATATAATGTTAGTGAATACTTCAATAATTCTGAAAGAAAGGGCGCTTAAATCAATCTTATGCCGAAATCAACATCTGATTTAAACAACTGCATGTTTTGTTTTCTTCAACCAGAGGTATTTGCTGCAAGGGAAAAGAATGGTATCTATATACCACGAGACCGTTACCTGCAGGAAGAAGCTGAGAAGAAGGTTCAACTTTTACCTTTTAGTTGGACTTTGCATTATTTTATTCATTAAAACTGCATTGGAGAAATTTGTTGTACATTAGACATTTCATTTCTTATTCTATTTGTCTTTATCCAGGCTATGACTGAGAAAATAGAGCGAATGGAACTTGATTCAGAATCCAAGGACAAGGTACATCTCATCTCCTAAAATTTATCTGTTGCTTGCAGGTCTTTCTGTGTTTCCGTTTGCTGAGGCTTGATTAGTATATTATACGTGTGAATAGCAACTTGTGGAGCTTCAGGAACTTTACAATTCTCAGCAACAGTTGACCACAGAATTAAGTGAGAAACTCGAAAGGACCCAGGTATCTAATGTGGTTGAATATTCATATAATGAAATTCCATGCATGTGCACCTTTGAGCTACCCACTATTAGCTCCTGCTTTCTGTTAATGCAAGAAATTAAACCACTCTCGTGTTCTTCACTACAAAAAAAACTTGAAGTCACTGAATATGCATTATTTGATCTAGAAGAAAGGTACAAACAAGCAAATGCAACAATTAAAGAAAAGGATTATCTGATCTCCAATCTCCTCAGATTTGGTGAGCAAAGTGCCATCACGTTCCTTCTACACCTTATGTGACCTTTTCTAACGCCAATATAATTTTGGCATTAACTGCCATGTTGGGTTAGTGTCTTTGGGGGTGCCTACCTCTACTCTTGTTCTTGTAATATAGCAGCAACACTCATAAATTCTGTAGACATTAAGCATACTTTTACGAGATGTCTGCCTGCTCACTTGTTTAAATATATAGTGGTATGTTTTTCTTTATTATTCTCTTTACATTTTAGTTTGAGTTTCAGATATTGACATCTAGTTTTGGTCTTTCAGAGAAAGCTCTTATTGAGCAAGCACTTGAGCTTCGAACACAGCTAGAAAATGCAGCATCAGATGTATCTGGCTTGTTTGCCAAAATTGGTTTGTGTCCATTTTTGAGAAGTGCACAATGTTTTGGCTATTATTCTCTATACAAAAAAACAACATGTGACATTTTTGCTGATTGATCTACGGTGGTTTTGCAGAGCGCAAGGATAAAATAGAAGACGGAAACAGAATTCTTATTCAGAAATTCCAATCTCAGCTGACTCAACAGCTGGAGGTATTGCATAAGACTGTTGCAGCTTCTGTGACACACCAAGAGCAGCAACTGAAAGAAATGGAGGAAGACATGCAATCCTTTGTCTCCACAAAAGTTGAGGTAGGGTAAATTTATTGGTTAAATTTTGTAAACATTATAGACAACCTGGACTTAATTGCTGTATCTTCTGGGCTGTCTGTACTCTGTAGGCTACTGAAGAACTTCGAGGACGGGTGGAAAAGCTGAAAACTATGTATGGTTCTGGTATCAAAGCTTTGGATGATTTAGCAGGGGAGCTTGACGGGAATTCACAATCTACTTTTGGACATCTGAATTCAGAAGTTTCCAGGCACTCATCAGCCCTTGAGGATGTAAGTATTGTTTATTCTGTTTAATTTGAATCTTCTCCAATTTGTCACCCTTGTTATTGTTTGATGTTCTTCACCATTACACAGCTTTTTAAAGGAATCGCTTCAGAGGCTGATGTGATACTTAACGAACTTCAAAGTAGCCTTTCTAATCAAGAAGAAAAACTGGCTGCATTTGCTCAACAACAGCGTGAGGTTGGAAACTGGGAATTCCTATGTTTTGTAACTGCAATTGGGAAATGTTGGAGAGGGTCTTCTGTTTTTAATTCAATTATTTCTTCTATGACATTGAATACAGGGACACTCCAGAGCAGTGGAGACAACACGATCTATTTCTAAAATCACAGTGAACTTCTTCAAGACATTAGATATACATGCATCCAGATTGACTGAAATTGTGGAAGAAGCACAAACGGTCCATGATCAGAAGTTGTGTGAACTTGAAAAGAAATTTGAGGTGGTTGCTACTTACCATTTTAGTCCTTTATTTTAGTTGGATCTATATGAATTGCCTTCCTTCCCAATTTAATCTGTTAATGAAGAAAGGGTGCAATTGAGTGATTTACTTTTTCTGCTATTGTGCAATTTACTTCATCACTGTAGGAGTGTGCTGCTAATGAAGAAAGGCAACTGTTAGCAAAAGTGGCAGAGCTGCTAGCAAGTTCAAGCGCTAGGAAGAAAAAGCTGGTATGCATCTTTTTTATTTTAATCCATGTGAATATAGCTTTTTGTCATTATGTGAGGTCTTGCAAAATCCGTACTTTTAGGAAATACTGAGGTGTGTTCTGTTTTCCTAAACTTATCTAAAGAATCATTCTATTTCCTGTATGACTTGATTACAAAACAAGGAGGGATACATGTACCAAGTGATGCTTTATGGTGGGGGAAGTCATTGACTCTATTCTTTATGAGGTGATCAGTTGGTTGGGCATGTTACTGAATTTAAAGAGTTGAATTTTAATGGGTTGTTGTGGGATTGGGGATCATGTATCTCCTTCAATCCCCAAAAATCAAATCTAAGCATTCCTTGATGGATTCCTCCTCCCCTTGGTTTGTTTGAGCTAAACTTTAATGGCTTGTCATTTGGAAATCCAGGGGAAGCAGAATTCAGTTGTATTATTAGAGATGGTGATGGGAAGATTGTTTAAATTATATGTGGTCCATTGGGTGTTTGTGATTCCACCAAGGCAGAGGCATTTGTGCTGTTGATGGGGTTAGAAGAGCTTCGGTCGTTGGTAGTGGTTAATTGGGTTAGGTTCGTTTTTTAGGCCATGGAAGCTTGCTCATATTATTTATGAGATCAAGGAGTTAGTTTTGGAATTATCTCCTTCTGTCTCGCACATTCCTAGATTGATGAATTCTGCAACTGCCTTGCAAAATGGGGTGCTAGACAGCCTTCAATCTTTATGAGGATCAAATTATCAGTCATCAAGAGTTTATATCATGTTGTTGCAATTCTTTTTTTAGTTTCCTTCTTTTTGTTGTTGTCTTTTGCTTTGCTTATGTGTTGTTCTTCTTTCACCTTTTTATTTTCAAAAAAATTCAGTTGTTAATAATAAGAAAAGTGTACCAAGTGATGCTATGGATGCTTTATCACCATCTTCCATAGTTTAGACTTTAGCGATCTATGTGTTGCATAGATTTTGCAGATTTTGCATAGTTAAGGCATCTATGCCTGTTACTTGTGCTTGTAGGTCAATGGTAAGTGGTAAATTGAATAGATATAGGGGTAAAAAGTTCATGGAAAAGTGGATGCTATTATCGGCATTGAAATGAATTCGTATTGGTCTAGGATTTCTTTTAAGCTGCATTTGCTATTTTGGCTATGGGTATTCTTGAAACTTTAGATTTCTTAGACTTGGGAAAATAATTTTGAAACTTGAAAGTAAATTTTTTGGACTTTTGAGAAACCAAAATTGGAAAATAGGAAATGAAAATAACTAGGGACTTGACTATATTCAGCAAAGGTTTGCTTATGGAACCCTCCTATAAGTTGTCTCTAGTTTTAAGGTATTCACCATCTTTATCTTCCCTTTTTCACGATCATTTCCTGGAATTATTGTCAGAGTTATGATCTTAATGTAAGATTGTGTGGCCAATTGTCACTAGCATTTTAAAAAAATATTATATAATATTATGTATTGGAAAAAAAAATCATATTTTGCATGTAAATGTGATTATCACAGTACCTAGTATTATTTTAGTAAGCACAGATAATTCAAAAACCTTGGCTTGTCTGTGTCTGACATGTGTCGGACACGGATACACTATGATACTTTTGCATGGGTGTCCCTAGCGTGTCAGAGAATAAAAAAATAATTTTTTTAGACACGCAGGGGACACAACACTTCTGGGACATGGCAACTAGGAAGTCTTTGGTAAAATGACTAGAAAAATGGTCTAATTGAAGAAATACAAAAAAAGAAGAAGGGTATTATAGTAAATACGGTTAAGAATGAAATAAGGAGAAGGGGGGGCATTAGGTTGCAAAGCCAATAACCCCAACCCCGTGATAAGAGATAAGGGAGGAAGAGGAAAAGAGAAGGAAGAGAAGAACATTTTGCGCTAACAGCTAAATGTCCAGAATAATACGATTATTCAGTTTCTAAAACCTGAAGATTGTTCTTTAATATTCACGAATATGCCTTTTATATTATTCAGTTTCCATATTTCCCATCACTTTGTTTATACTTGTTTTGTGGATGCACAACAAGGAAATTCTTTTCTCACTGTTAGTCTCTCTACCCTTTTACACTTGAATTGTCCTCTTTAAATATACCCATCATTGAGATTAAACTATGCCTAACACATGTTTATGGTAATTGCACACACAAGTGCCAGTTGGGATGAATAGGTATTGGAAACCTAGATGGCAAATGGGCATTTGGCTTTCCTTACTATCCAACCATAGCTCTCAAAGCACGTTTTTCCCGTGCGACATGTTAGGGTTTTGAACTTGATCCACCGCCACTGAATTATACCGGTTTGACCTGCTCTTTATCACAAAGCTAGCTCATACTTAAACCTTAAGCATGATCATGGGAGGGTGTTGGGTATCAAAGTTATCCATTCAAGTGTTGGTTTTACCTTAACTTCAACCTTGGGTCCTTGTACGCGGTCAGCCTTAGGCATATCCTTTTTAAGGACCATTTTGGTATGTCATAGTTGTAGCTGTCTTTGGCAATTTACTTACTTGTTCATGTAGTGCAGAGTGCTATGTGAGTATACTAATAGACCAAAATGAACCCTACCCATTCCACTCTCACAGTCAATCATACTTGATTAAAGAGACCTGCATACACACACAACCCCATGAGAACTACGTGCTTGATCCCAACAAAACCATAGATGCTCTAACCATACAAGATCGGATATGCAGGCAGCTTGAAACTATGTCTTGAGTGTAGTTGCAATAATTAAACAACATTAGGGGTCCAAACAGACAATGACATATTATAAGGATGGTTATTAACATACATGTATGAGAAAAACCACCTTAAAATGGTGGGTGTGTTGGAGTGTCTAACACCTTCCCCAATCACAACAAAACAGCTTATCCTAGTCTTTGGTGAATTAAATAAGTACAGGAATTTGACAAATAAGACATTCAGTCCTAAGTTTCATTTTTTTAAAGAAAGGAAATTGATGTCCAACTTCATCAGTAAAATCTGAGTTGGTGGCGACTCTTAATAACCTTAGAAATATGTCAATCTAAAGACCCTTAGAGGCCTAGGTGGGATGCTAATCCCAATGCCTACAAAATGATTTGTCTTTCAAATATCAATTAAGCCTCTTAGAAGACCCATTCATATGTGTACCCGCACCATAGACACATCTGTAGTGCTACGAAGGAAGGAATTGCTAGAGAATCCAAAGGAGGAATGCGAAATTCCTGATGCTCATATAGTTGAAAATCTGTACGACACTATTGAACCCTTTTAAATAGATGTCGGTTATTCAAGGTGCTCTAGTTTGAATGGTAAACTACAAAAGACTTTAATTGTTTTGGAGTAAAAAAAGACTAAACTTAACAATGGTGGAATTCCTAACACCAAAATACTAACAAGCGTAATTGTTTTTATAATTTCCAAGTTTAGCTTCCATTACAAAGCCTATCTCATATTTATAGAATAAGGTGTGGGGCCTCCACCCGTTTTTATCAATAAAGAAAATGAATTTTATTAAAATAAAAAACAAAAGAGAGCATGAGGGGTACATTGCTGAGAAACAAGGAGAAAAAGAGGAGTTATTATTGCTGCTTAAGCAAATTCAACACTGTCCCATTTGAACATCCAGTCCGAAAATTTGACATCCAAAGAAGGGTGCTTCTTTGGACTATAATGCTTTTTCCTCAAAAAGAAAAAAATTACATTTATCATGACACCCTTTTTCCAATAAAATTTACATTTACCATGCCAACTAACATTAAAAAAAAAACCTTATTTCTTAGGATATTTTTGAAAGAAATTAGGAAACAAATTAGTATAGTGTTAATGAGTCATATGAAGAATCTTTTATGAGCTGTCCTATGAGTCAAACCCGGTTTATCTAGATCAATCACTCGTCCAAATCGTCTCTCAAGCACATTATGTTCTTATGACCCTTTCTTTTTCATTCTATTCAGTTGTCAATGCAACCCGGTCTACATCATTGCATTAGAAACTTGGGTCCACTCCTCTTGGCAACCTTATTTCCCCACTTTTATTTGCTAATCCTTAGGATAAAATAAGCCTACTAAAAAATAAAATAAAAAACAGTTCCCATCACATATTGATACTCTTTCAATAATTTAGTCATAACTCCCAAATTACATTAGATTTATGAGATTTGGGTATCATTTGAAAGGTCACTGAATAACCCTTCGTAAAAAAAAAAAAAAAAAAAAAAAAGGGCGGCC
>JAOXJP010149903.1:0-13139 GCA_025762735.1 Platanus orientalis | reverse complement strand
GTTTTCCTTCGAATTACAATGCCACATAAATACTATTTCGTGCTAAAACGAAATTAGGAAAGCAAATAACGAAAAATGGAAAACATGCCTAAAATCCAGATTTTTATGCCTAAAACAACTTTTTACTATAAATAGCAAAAACGCCCTTTTCGAGGCCTAAACGATGGAATTTGGCTTACAGACGAAAGTCGGATCTTGAAGATCTCATCATTTCCTTTCAGCCTATCAAATTTCATGCAATTCTATCACTTTCCATAAATAACAAAATTTGTATCAATTATACCAAATTCTACCAATGCTTGCCTTTCTTGCGAAGATCCTCTCGGTTAAGATACTCCAATGCCATTAACTCAGAATTTGGCAACTCAACATCTGTCAATCCTTCTACATCAAATGATCACCACAAGATCGCTATTTGGGCTTCTGCTACAGTCCATCAGCCCGTAATGATTGCAGATTGTCTTCAATTCAAAGACAAAAGGTTCGAATAAGAACCTAAAATTAGTAAATCTTGGAATTCTTTCGTTGTGGACTCTATAGGCTTTAGTGGGGTAATGCTTCTTTGGAACAATCAGTTAGACCTCCAGGTTTTAGAAGTAAACATGAATTTTATCATCATCAAGATTTATGAGTTTTGTTCTTGCATTTTTGTCTATGGGGAACTCGATTCTAGAAAGCGAGGTGTGTTTTATCGTTCCTTAAAGGACCATCTTAAAGAATATTGAAGGCCCCCTCCTTGAAGAGGGCTATGTAATGGACCTCGGTCATGTGGTCCCTCCCTTTACTTGGATCAACAAACAACATGGCCTTAATCACATCAAAGAAAGATTTGATTGTGGGATGGCTATTCATGACTGGAACTTTCTCTTCCTTGATACTCGTATCGAGAATGTGTTTGCCTTGGGGTCAAATCATAACCTTATTCTTTTTGATACTCATCCAATAAAATCTTTTCTACACAAGTGTTGGTAGGGCTGTCAATGAGCCGAGTTGGCTTGGTTTGACTTGGAGCTTGGCTCATTGTGATCCGAGGTTGAGCCTTGTTTTAAGCTCATAGAGCTGAGCTTGAACCTTCACTACAAAAAAATGTACTTTTAGCATTAACCGTTTTGCGTCAACTAAAATGTTGACGCTAAAAATCAATTTTTTTTTGCTTCAACTTAAAAAGTTGATGCAAAAAGTGTATTTTCTGCACCATCTTTTAGCTAGCCGCAAAAAAGTATAGGTACTCCTCTCATTTTTTTAATGAACAGTTGATGTGAAAACATTATAAATTATTTTTATAAAGTTTAGATGATGTTTATGTCAACGTAAAAAGAATAATAAATTTTTTATTAATTTGTAAATTATGTTTTTTGCATCACCAATAGTTGATGCAAAACCAACAATAATTTTTTTATAAATTTGTAAATTATTTTTTTCGTGTCACCTATAGTTGACGCAAAAACAATAATAAATATTTTTTATAAATTTGTAAATTATTTTTTCGTGTCACCTATAGTTGATGTAAAAACAAGCTTGTTTTAAGCACATTTCCTAAATGAGTCTAAGCCGAGCTTCATTGAGCTCAGCTCACTAAAAGCTCAGCTCGTTAAAAGCTCAGTTACACAAAGTATGTTTGCCTAAAAGTGCCCTTATTTCTTTTTCTTTAAAAAATAATACAAGGGTATTTTCGTATTTCAATTACTTTTCTTCTTCCTACCCCTACCCTCTTTCTCGTTAACCCGTCACAACAGTTCTCTAGAACTATATCTCCTTTTAATCCCTTGCTCTTCCATCTCATTCATCCCTTGTTCCTCCATTTATCCATCTCCATCTATTAGATAATGGATTCTACAATCTTCAAACAAGAGTTTCTTCTTCATCCTACTTCAAAAGATTATAGAACCATAGATTTTATTTTTTGGGGATTCATAGAGAAAAAAAAGTCCTTGAATATTAACAACCCCAACCCTAAACATCGATCATCATATTCCTCTTAATCTTCTTCATCACCATAATCTTCACCCAAACTTGAAACCAACATCTTATTTGACCTCTCACTTTCGTTGAATCTTTTTGCGGTTGAGGTGCTTTTGATTTAGGGTTTGTATATATATATATTTTCAGTGTTTCCATATTTCTACTAAACCTAAAACTTAGAGACTCTGAAATTTGTTTTTGCTCCTTTATATATGTAATGAAATAGGGATATTTTATATTCTTTGATAAAAGACACAAGTGATACACGATGAAGAACTAGGCTTTCCTTGGATTGGTCAGTCACCACAATATTGCTATAAATCAAGAGAAAAATCTTCTTGAGGAGAAAATGTTCATTAAACCATCTACAATGTAGACTCCTAATCTTTCTTACAAGCTCTTGATCTTTCCTTATACATCAGTGCCCTAACTATACCCATTCCTCCATATGTAACAAGCAACACGAGAGAGATCTCAAGTTATATAGCGATGACTTCATGAGAATGATGGAAATAGGATATAGTGATATGATGGAAGAATGAAAGGAGTTTAGAATAATGACGGTTTGGGTTTGATTTTTCAGTCTCCGTGTTTGTGATTCTATAATCATCTATTGCTTTTTTCCCTCTTTGTTGTAATTTTTTTTATCATCTCACCAAGTTGGGCGTGATTTTGGTCTTCAAATTTCTCTGAGTAGTAGTTCACGAGGAAAGGAAAAAAAAAAAAACAGGAAGAAGGCGAAGTTCTGAACAGAGGGAGTGTTGAAAATGATAACAATGCCACTGGGCATGATTTTTTTTTCTTTTTCTAGTTAATAAGCCGAGCCAACCTTTATGAGCTCGAGCTGAGCTTGAGCTGAGCCTAACCTTTGTTTTCATGTGGTGAGCCCGAGCTGAGCTGGGCTGGGTAAAGCTTGGCTCGTTGACACCCTTAAGAGTTGGCATGGAAAATTTGTGAAATGATAAATTTACCTGCATCGCGAAGGATGAACAGTGTTGAGACTGACTTTATGTGATTGAAGAGAAAAGTGTCATGAAGACTGCACAATTAAGACAAAATATGTCATTTGTGCACACTTAAGGACTGCACAATTGAGACAAAATATGTCTTTGGTGTATATTTAAGGATTGTGCAATTTAGACAAAATATATCATTCACACACATTTAAGAACTACACAATTAATACAAAGTATGTCCTTCGAGCAAAAGGACTACGCAATTGAGATAAATCTACTCATTCGTGCACAACTAAATGGCTTGCAAATGAAGTGAAATGTCATTCATGCACCACAGAACCAAGAGCTTGGTTTCAATTTCAACTCTTTCAATGACGGTTGTTTTGCACAACTATGACATCTATAGACTCTTGGTCACCCAAAAGGTCAATGACAATGCAATCTCACATAAAATAAGCACCAACATGTACAAGAATAAGGAATAAAACATTTTCACTCAAAAAATGACTTTGAAAGCAATGAGAAAGTTGTCTCTCTTATGGATTCTAACTCAGCTTGTCCAACATCTATAAACCAACAAAGAACATGAAATTAGTATTCTTTGGCTTTTAGATACTCTTGCTATTGCTTTAAAGTTGTTACTCCCAAATCCGAGGTGAGTACATCATCTTTTATAAGTCTGCAAAAACCAGTAAGGATCTCTCTTCTAAGAAGGTAGCAAGTCCATTATACTTCTATACAAACCTTTGAAGAAGATACTATGAAGTTTGAACCTTAAAGATGTCCATGGCTAGGTAAGGTGTACTATTTAGTTTATATTTGAAGCAAGTTTGTAAACTCATATTCTTATCAATAAAGTCAAAGTTTCATCCCCCCCCTTTTTTTATACTTTTGATACAACTTTGTTTATGTTATAATCTTTGTAACTTGGTGATAATCAGAAGTTGGTTGTTCTAAACAACTATAATTAATAAGTCTCTTAAGAGACAATAATAGTTGCCCCACATAAAATAATTAACCAGTCCTCTAAAGGCTAAGTAATTTGTATAATCAATATTCATAGTTTTTCCAAGAACAATGAAAATTGGTGCAACAACAAGCCTTTTAGATTTGAATGAATGTGGAGGGATCATTCGGGTTGTCATTGTTGAAACTGACTTTGCACAATTAAAGAGAAATATCCTAATTGTGCACCATTAATATTTGTGCAATTGATTTCAAAACATGTCAATCGCGTACCATTAAGATTTGCACAATTGATCTCAAAATATGTCAGTTGCGCACCATTAAGATTTGCACAATTAATCTCAAAATATGTTAAACGTGCACCATTAAGATCTGTGCAATTGATCTAAAAAATATGTCATTCGCCACCATGATAGGGTGTGCGATTGAGAGCAAAATCATCTCAATCGTGCATACCCAGGATACTTGTGCACAGAGGAAAGCCTCATTTGCACACCACGGAACCAAGAATTTGAATCCAATTCCAACTCTTTTAGTGGAGGTCATTTTGTACAACCACGATATCTATAGACTCCTAATTGGACATCTAAAAATCTAATGAAAGCCCAATCTCTTAACAAGATAAACCCAATATGTACAGGATTAAGGAACAATATATTCTCACTTAAAAAAAGGACTATTAATGCAATGTGAAAGTTGTTTCTCATATGGACTCTAACTCAACTTGTCCAACATCTATATAAACTAGAAAGGAGCACAAAATTAGTACTCTTTGACTGATATTTTTGCTATTGTTCTCAAGTTTGAGGTGAATGCTTGATTTTCTTCGTCCTCTGCAAGTTTACAAACTAGCAAGCATCTCTTCCAAGAAAGCTTCAAATTCATATTAACTCTGCAAAATCCTTTGAAAAAGACAATATAGAAGCTTTGAATCTTGAAGATGTCCATGGCTAGGTAAGGTGTAATGTTCAGTTTTGTTCGTGAAGCAAGCTTTTAAGCTAATATACATATATAAATAAAGTCAAAGTTTCATCTCATCTCATCTCTTTTCTTTTATTTTTATGTAACTTTGTTTATGTTATAATCTGTGAAACTTGAAGATAATCGGAGACTTGTTGTGCTAAATAACAGTAATTAACAAACTCTTTTCAAGAGTTTGGAGTAATAGTTCCCTTAAATAAAATAATAAACCAACCTTCCAAAGGTTGGGTAATTTGAATATTAAATATTCATTGTTCTTCAAAGGTAATGAAATTTGGTGTTACAAATTTCTGGTATGCCTAATGCGACTTTACTTTCCTCTCATCTCTGTTCAAGTTCCATTGTACTAACGGGTGTCTTTCCTTATTTTAAGATCCCAAGAAAAGTTATAACTGTGGAGTCCTCTTTCGGCACCCCACGAGGTCATCTTGCTACATCTCCATCAGTACCAAAATCATGGGTTAAGGCTTTGGCCTCCCCACCATCCATCAACGTTGAGGCTTTGGTCTCTCTACCACCTACAAAGGTTAAGGCTTTGGTCTCCCTACAAATAACTCTAGAAAAAAGCACCCTTAGGAGAGGGTATGCTTCACTTTCTCAGCTTGCGACATACCCATATCCATTAAGGACAATGCTCTTGTAACTCCCAATAAAACTATCTTTGTGTCAACCAAAATAGGGGATTATGCTACCAAAATTGTTACAGGCAACTTGAAGGTGCAATGGGTAGTTAAACTTAGGTAATACTCCTAATGAAGAACTATCCCAGACTTAGAAAAATCACCAACTTGTGATATAGAAGCGGAAGTAGATTTCTAGTCATCCACCTTGAAACCATGAATGAAAAACTTTTCATTAATCATGCTCCATGGCACTTGCGATTAATAATGCATCTTCTTATTCGCGATGCGCCATTTAATTGGGTAACATCATTCACGTGCGCCATAACAATTGTGCACATCTCATCAATTGTGCAATTAATCAACTATGAGCTTACCCAAGCAATTGTGTACCTCATCAATTATGACCCCGCCTCATCAATCGTGCACTGATCATTGACGGCCTCTTACCCAGTCTCCTATACCAGTCCATGTTACCATGACTAAAGTTCCTATAGTGTTGAAAGACAAGAAAGATAGACCATGAAAACTGGACCAAAGATAAATGCATATAATAACAGGAAACCTAAAAATGCATTAACTAATGTTGAAAGGAAGAACTTTCCTCTCATTGCACAGACAACACCAGGCTCCAGCCAACATAGAGTTCAGGAATTAATGCTCCTAATTGTGTTTGAACCTTTAAGGGAGGCCATGAACAAAAAAACATCTCGAAGGAAAAGAACTTTGTCTCCCAAACAAAAGCGGAGAAAGAATATTGTACAATGGAAAAAAGGTAAAATCTGCAAGACCCTCCTCATTCGGTTAGAGACTAGGGGTATGCCTATTTATGCACTTCCCTCTTGGGCACATCCATAGAGATCAGACCCATCATTGCCTTCCTATACTGAGGGAAATACATGGTATACACCATATGTTGGAAAGGAGAAATTTTTTAGATCCAAGGAACAATCCTGAGCTACAGTAATGGTGATTGGGGAACAGAAAGAAACTTCTTCAAAAACCCCAGGATCATCCAGAGCATGTTCATCTGCCATCAACGATGCCGGAATGATGACTAGAAGTCAACTAGTAGCAAACTTCAGAAGATCCACTACTGATTCACCTATTTTTGGACAACCACCATGGTATTCCCATATGAGATTCCAGGCTAGAGCTAAGGTCACATGTGAGCTCACTATTACAATCAATGCTACATCTACAGCTTAACAGCTTAACATCTAGAGATAGTAGCTGGAAACCAAGGCAAGACCTTAAATCCACCTCCTATTGACCAACAAGATGACGGTGTTCCTCGTGTAACAAAATATGCTAGTGACTTTGATGTCAACACACAAGCAGTTTTCTAGCAAAATTGAAAGATCAAGATTGTGTTATAGTGACACAGGAAGCAATCATAGCTAAACTACGAGCTTTCATAGAAGTCTTACTCGGATAACGTGTAATAGCAAGGCATGGAGTAATTTGTGAGAGCCGGGATGGTACTTTGAATTGGTTTTAAAAGACTTTAGCAAGACTTCATCCTTAAGAAGTGCAGTAGAGAAACCTTTGGCAATATCAAGTCCTTGATTGAGGAGAAAAAAATCCTATATATGGCCTATCTTAAAGTCCTTGTTCCCTCTCAAAAGCTTTGTCATTCTATTCTTAAGGAGAAACAAGCCTTTAATACTTTGATGAAGAGGGAACAGATGTTCTAGGCCTAAATATCCCACCTTAATTGGATCAAATGAAGAGACTATAATTCTAAGTTCTTTCATATGTCTACTCTTTCTAGAAAATCCCGTAACAAAATTCTTGGCCTTGATGATTGTAATGGAACTTAGATTTATGGCCACAAAACATTGATTCCATTTATGATAATTATGTTGTTGATCATTTTAAGTCCCAAAAATCCCTTTGTTTCTCAAATTGATAGAATCACTAGCTTGTTTCATAGATCCGTTTCGAAGTCTGCCAAATCCTTTCTCAAATTTTCTTTCTTTAGAGAGGAAATTTACAAGGATATTTTGACATTGGTAAACTTAAAGCTCTGGCATGTTGGCTTCCCCTCACAACATACCTTTTGATTAATTGACATGACCCCCATATTCTATTAATAAAAAAGGTCATTTAGCCACACAAGATATAGTTCTCTCTGAAAAACTATTTTGCCCTTGTGTCTTTAAAGGCAATCAATATTTTAGATTGATTTTCAGTACAACAAACTACAGATCGACATATAGCAAATTGTTAAACTTCATTATATCTTGGAGACGACTCGCGTGCAACTCTTTTACTCACTCAATTTGATCGAGTGGGTGGTGAAAATCGTTTTACGGAAAGCAACATTTATATCTCGCCTTGAAGTACACATTTCTAATGATCCATTTATTGGATTAATGTCACTTTGTTACAACAGATATTTGATTGTAAATCTATTGCTACTCATTTTGAAGCTATTTCTATTCCAGTTGCAGGCAAAATAGCTTTTCTGTTCCGGTACGTTCTACTCATTTTGTAAATCTATTTGATTGTAAATCTATTGCTACTCATCCCTGGCTAGGAGAGGCCTTTCTAATTCCGGTTCCGATGTATTGGCGCTTCCCTTCCTCTTGGGTTGGGTAGGTGCTTCCTTCTGATGTATTTCGTCCGGAAGTGGTTCTTTTGCTTAATAAGCTTTTCTGTATATATATATATATATATATTTGTCAAAGAAAAATGGTATTCGCGAGCCAGACAGCCCAGTCCATAACAACTAAATTATCAAAAACGGGGAAAAACTCCCGCCGAAGAAATCTGTCAAATATACAGTATATATGGAGAAGAAAATATTCGGTTTGAGAATAGAAAATTTATACTTTACGTGTGGGAGGAAATAGGGTGGAAATAACTTATCTGAAAAAAAATAGGGTGGAAATAGAATTAAAAAAAGATCGGAAACAGAAGTAAGGCATAGCAACAATGGTACTCAGAAAAAAGAAAAAAAAAAAATGAAAAGAAAGATAATAAGCCCATCTATGTTTCTTTGTATTGGCCGGACTTTTAAACTTGGAAAAAGAACAAAGTAAAATACAAAGAGAAAAAAGAACAGAAATTAGAGGCCAAAGAAAAGAAGCAAGAGAGCAACGAAAATCTTCATTTGCCACCACCACTACCACCTTCCTCACAGTTCGACCATGGTGTGACATGCCTGCGACAAGATAAGTGTGCCTTTAGCCAATGTATTCACCCTCAGATCGCATACAACGACCATAGTCATGCTCCATGTTTTCACCAAACTGATTTTCATCCTCACAGGAAGGTTCATCGACAGAGATAAATCTATACCCTCCTTCTTTAACACCTGATCTTTCATAATCCTCTCAATCTCAGAAGGCAACCCCCTATTTGATCCGGTGAGAACTAGTCGAAAAACGGTAGAATTCTTATAGCCTTGATAGAAGGCCGGAGGATTGCCCGTAGCTATCTTTTGTTTCTTAAAAGAAAGCAACGCCTCACCCCCTCTTTGATAGAGGATACCCATCCGTTCATTTGCATTTTCAGCCTTCAAGGTGATGTCGAACTTGGCTTGGCTTTGGTGTTGATAATGAGAACGCTGGTTACTACCAAGGACACGCTCCACAGAGAAGTTTATGCTCTTGGGCTTCACGGCAAGGTAGAAAAGGCCTACGAGGATGACAAGGATGAGGGCAACAAGGATGATTGAGATGAGGTGGCAGAACAAGCAAGGCCAACAAGATCTCTTCTGGCTAGGCGGTGCGCGGAAGCGATCGGCTAGAATTGCATTTTCCGGGGGTGGAACACGGTATATTTGATCTTTAGGCACTTGGACGACGTAGGTTCCGGATCGAGATGTATTTGGTAGGGTGTCATCTTTTGAATCGTCGGCAGGTGGGAGCCGCTCCTCCATGGGAAGATGGGGAGCGGTGCTCTGAAAGAGGAGGAAGGGTGGTAAGGGTGATGGAGAATAAAGGTGGTGGCGTGCATGGGAAGAGTTGGCATGGATAATTTGGGATAATTTGGGAGGTGAGAAATGGACGTTGGAAGAAACAACGCGAGCTATGAGTCAAGACAGCCCGGAGTTTCACCATCACCCAACCAATCTCAAGCTATTCTTAGACCATTTACTTGGTCAATGGCTGGTAAGCCACCCTTGCAAAGTGATTAAGGTGATCAAGTAGCTCATAAAGGGTTCCTCATGGTAGTTACATCACGTACCATCTCCTCATATGTTAAATTTTAAGTGGATATAGCACCTTGTCATGTGGCATAGGAAGCTCCTATGGGGCATCTTTGTATGAAAATTTTGAAGTTTAAACGACAGGTGTGTTAGGAGGGAAAAGTCCGAGATACATGATGAGTCATACAGCTGATTTGAATAGAGAAACTAAACACAAAGCCAATCCAACAGGTCCCCAATCATATAGACAGCTTATTAGATCGTCCATCATATATGATTGAAACAAATTAAAGTGGTGGCATAGCAAAGAAACCTAGGTGATTTAATTTACCTAGCTAGAATACTTTTTTTTCCCGTACCTATAATGTAGTGATTCATAGAAACATAGGTGACTAACCTAGAATACCTTTTTTTTTCCCCATACCTATAATGTAGTGATTCATTTGATGATGGCTCCTGATCCTAAATATGAGAAACAACAAATTATCGATACCATTCTGACAGTCATGTAGTTAGATCCAAGATATAACCTTTATTTATTTATTATTTTATTGTTAT
Source organism: Platanus orientalis (assembly GCA_025762735.1). NCBI lineage: Eukaryota > Viridiplantae > Streptophyta > Magnoliopsida > Proteales > Platanaceae > Platanus > Platanus orientalis. The sequence goes on along the minus strand of JAOXJP010149903.1, from coordinate 2,937 downwards.
ATCTTCGATAAACCCAATCACCATTTACTATTGGAGGGATCCACATTTTGAACTCATTGTATACGAAAGTGTACCCATGTGTCACGCTGAGTCAGCAAGAATTGATCAACACAAGGACTCTGTAAGACGCCTCCACGTGGCCAGGAAAGATCAAGAGAGTTGGACAAACGGGAAGAGACAAGGAGACATGTGGATAGGCAGTTATCAAAAAGGAAAGAAATGGAAAAGGAGATGGTGCCAGTTAGTGATGTGGATGGACCGGGTCCAGGCCGGACCTTGATTAATAGGTATGGAGCAGGCCCAGCTTTATACATTACGGGCTTGGGCTGGTCTCAGGCCCAAAGAAACTCAGAACCCAAGGCCCAAGCCTAGTAAAATTTTATAAAAAAAAACACCCTATATTAATATAAAAATTTATAAAAAAAGAATATATATTTCTAAAAAAATGTATATAAAAACTATATATATCTATACAATGGGATTCGGGCCCTTGGGCTGCACCAGCAGGATAGGCCCGATGGCCCAAATGTAAGATCGGGCTTCAATTTCAGACCCAATGCGGGCCTAGTCTTGGGTTGGGCCTTTTGGACCAATTTTTGGCATGGCCCTGTGCACAGCTCTAGTTCCAATTCTGTAATCATGGGAGGTTATAGGGGAAGTTACAACAACTAACCACAAATCTGAACTATAAGAACAACCAAAACGAAGATGAAAGGGTCCATCAATCACTCGACAAACACAAGAACAAAAGTTTCAATGAAACCAATCTATGTGATGTCGTTCACCACCATCTAACATTCGTAAGTGTAATTGGTAGTTGTTCATCCACTTCATTTGAATCCTTCAAGTAGCAGTTTATGTTGAATGTTCTGCATCTAGTTTTCTTAGTACCGGTGTATAAAGTCCTTTCTAAGTATCTCGCCCATAAGTATTTCTTAGTACCGGTGTATATTCATTTGTTTGTATTGCTTTAAGTGTGGTTGATATTGTAATTATAAGCCCTTGTTTTGCAAGGTAAAGGAACTCATTTGGAAAGAGGAACTCTCTTCTTCAATGTTTTAAAGTTCAGAGCAAATGCTAATTTGATCAAAACTCTTTTGTTTAGGCTTTTAATAAACCTTTTTTCCCCCTTTTCCATAATTAATTCATTGATTCTTTATTCTCCCTGCGATTCGTATTGCTTTTTTCATGAAATTAAAAAGAAAAAAAAAAACTACAATAAATGGTTCAGATCATCCTACAAAAGGACACATTCTACAATAGGCCAACAAGTTTTTCTGACTAAATATACAAAAAGTTCATACCAATTACCAAGGTACAACCAAAGGCCAATAAATAAAAGGGGAGGGATGTTGAAGTTAAAACTTTAAAACTTATATATGAAAAGGGAGGAAATTGGATAAACTTGGAACTTAATAAGAGTAATAAAGCTCCAGTACGCTCACAAAAAAAACAAGAGAAAGAGAGGAAGAAGAAGTAGAAAAGCTCAATATTTAATCTGGTATTAAAATAAATAATATATTATGCTTCATAATTTCATATTCGGTAAGGCTGTGTTTGGCAGCCACTAGTTATGAAATCATTTCATTTCAAATTCACAAGGCATTTGAAGCCATAATGTGATGATTGAAAATGAACTCATTTAGATTCATATTGATTTGTTAATGGATTCATTTTCAATTCATCACCAAAATATGAATGACAGCATATGTCATTTCATTTTATAAAAAACCTAAGATAATTTATTTTTCTTCTAATTTAGTTAACAAATCAGTATAAATCTGAATGAGAAATCATCAACTTATGGCCACCTATGCATTGAGAATTTGAAATGAAATGATTACATTACATGTGGCTGCCAAAACGCACCCTAAGTAATTATAAATAATCATGTGAGGAGAATTATGTATTTATTTATTAAGATTTAAGGTTCCTAACTCACACACTCTAGATTCCCTTTCAGTGATGGATGTAAATAAGGGGTGATCCAGCATTCTCCGATCAAACATATTCTTAAACATGGCGCACCAAATCAAGGCAATGTTCCTCAGTCCAAAAAATGAACCAACCTTCCTATGGAAGGAAGAGCTTTCAAACCGGCGTAGGAGTTTGAATAATCTCCAATTAGACTGGAGAGCTATCAGGTTTAAATCATCTAGTATGAATTAAGGAATATCATGCCAGTGCCAATCAATGTGCGCCATAATGGCTTACAAAAGGTCCCTTGGTAAATATGTAACGGGTCAAATAGGTGTTATTGTAAATACATAATAAATCAGCACATGTGCATTGACCAAAGTATCATCTATCGGATATTGTGGTGCGTGCTAGGTAGGTATTGTTGTGGTATCTCTTCATTCAGACTTTTAAATGTTTCAATTAGAGAAATCAGTCCACTATGCCAAATGTGATATGCTGGATGAAAGGGTGTTTAAGTTTATAGGAAGCCAACACCTCAGTGCTCTGGTGGCTGAGGCATATGTCTTCCATAGGGAAGATCCAGGGTCTAATCCCTGGAGGGGGTGGGGTGAACAGTGCAAAGCAGTGTCAACTGCACAGGCTCTCGAGTTCTTGATTCTTACTGGCTCAGGCTTGTCCTGCTTCAAGCAGCTGTGATAATGAAGTCCCATGTGTTTGTATCCCAAAAAATAAAAGGCAAAAATATATAAGTAAAATAAGGTGTTTTAGTAATTAGACAATTGATAACTATTACGGGCATAGTATGGGCTTAAATCATCTTTACCATGAATGGAGAGATATATCACCAATACCTGCCCAGAGCTTGATAACTGATAAATGGCATTATGATATATGTACATGTACTTATTTATTGGGGTTGATATCCTTTGAGATGCCCTGTGAGGCAAGACACAAGGGGGTGGGACCCATTCCTTTATGGGGGTGATGGGACATCCCAAAAGTGAATGGGCCCCACCC